>JAYMFT010390857.1:0-19707 GCA_038088735.1 Panulirus argus
TGAACTGGAATCATGAGTGGACGTTATGATTAGAACTTAACAGTGACATACACTGGATGCCCAAGCACTGTCTGGCAAGAAGTGTTGAAGTTACTTCACAAGTTAAATAACAAACTGTATACACCTTCACTGAATGTCAGCATCATGTGAAAACTTACACTCTATTTCTTTTTCAGATTTATACCTTACAAAAGGAATTGGATCCAAGTTCAGTTAGCTTTTTTCCTTAAATGATTATCTTTAAACAAAGGGAATTAGTCAACTGAACTAAGATGTTCAGTAATTTAATAGGATCATTCTCTTCAGCTTCAAACTTCATAAGTGAAACAAGATAGCGTACTAAACTGTGTTGTAGATATAGGGGGAGAAAGACTGGAAAAGGTGAGAGAATTTAAGTATTGAGGAGCTAACTTGAGTAAGTTTGGTGGTAGAGATAATGGACAGAGAATTACAGGGTAGAAGGGTCATTGGGTCCCTTAAGAGAATGATGAAGGGTAGAGGTGCACATCTGGAAGTGAAGAAAGGGTTAAGGGACAGCATTGTCTTCCTGACCCTGACCTTTGCAGCCATAACATGGTCATGGAATGAGCCACAGAGGTCAAGAATCCAGACTGTGAAAATGAGCTCTTTGAGAGGAGCAAGTGGCATGACTAGTTGGACTGAAAAAAATAAGAGGGTGTATTAGAGATTTGTTGTGGCAGGGAGTGCAAAAGGAATGGTTTGTGGAGTGTAGAATGGATAAAATGGATGAGACTTTTGTCCGTGACCGGAGCCTTTAAAAAAAAAAAGTTTGGGCGTGTGGAAAGAATGCAAGATGAGGACTTTACAAGGAGAGCCTATGATAGCATGATTGGAGGGGTTTGTGTGAGAGGAAGATTACCTATGCCATAGGGAAATTGACTGGAAGACTACTGGAGGAAGAGAAATGGTGGAAGAATGCATGGAATTGTGTATGCAAGGGAGGTATAAGAGTACAGGGATAAGTGGAGACTTGCTTTGGCCACCTCCTTATTGGGAGTTCCCAAAGGGAAAGGGCATCAGAGATGTAGACAGACTGATAAGATAGAAAACTAGGTTATAAAGTTTAGCAGTTAAAAGAGACACATTATTAGTAGCGTGAGTTTAAGTGGAGAGAACTTGGAGGAAGTAGAGTGTTGAACTAGAGTGTTGTTGATACCTGAGAATAGATATGGCAGTTAATTAAGCCATGCGAGCTGAAGTGAGCCATGGGGTGAGTAAGGGGGCACAGGTCTTGGGCACATTGAGGAATATGTGGAAAGAGATTTCACTGTCTTTAAGGGCAAAAATGGGTGTTTGATGGTGTGATAGTCCCATTGGTGTTGTATGGATAAGAAGTGTGAGTCTCAGTCAAAAATGTAAAGAAGTGGGTTGATGGGTTGGAAATGAAATATTTGAGGACAGTATGTAGTGTGAGGAGTGTTCCCTGAATAAGAAAAGATAGGGTAAGAGAAAAGTGTGGTTTTAAGAGGTAGTATGAGAGAGATGATGAAGGTGTGTTGAATTGGTTTGGACACATATGGAGAGGATGAGTGAGGAAAGGAAGTTTCCTGAGAGGGTATGCATGTTTGAAGTTGAGGAAAAATGTAAAGACGTGAAACCAAGAAGGATGTGTAGCGATGGAGTGAAAGTTGCTTTGAAGGCTTAGGGTCTGAACTTGCTGGAGGATGTGAGACATGTAAGAGAGAGAGTGAATTGGAGCGATGTGATATACAGGGGATGAAGTGCTATCATTGGTTTGAAATAGGGCTCATTGAAGTGATTGGGGTAAACAATGAAAAGGTATGCAGGGCCTGATTGTGGATAGGGTGCTCTGGTTTCGTGCATTCTACATGACAGGTAGAGTGAGTATGTTAGCAATAGGGCCATTTCTTTGTCTGTTCCTGCCTGCACCTTACTAATGTGGGGAATGGCAAACACATATGAAAGTAAAAAAAAAAAAAAAGAGGAAAAGATATATTGTATGTATGTATGGACTTGTATACTAACATATATATCCAACTTATTTCCTATTTTGACAATTTGCTTTTAAAACAGAGTTTTTATTTTTTCAGATTGCGTGTCTTTGATTTTAACACTTCAAGAGGTATGTGGGATGATAAAGGTTCCCGTGATTTTGAGGGTTTCTACACAATCACTGCCCTAGCATGGAAGAGAGATGGGTCCAGACTGGTGTGTGGGACATTGTGTGGTGCAGTTGAACTGTTTGATTCAGTGTTGCGGTAAGTCTTTATTTGATTTTCAGTTTTGAAGCTAATGCAGTGTTTTCTTTTGTTTAGTGGTGAAGACACTGAAAGGAGGCAAATTTCATATGCTGTATCAGACATGAATGTAACTTGATGTTAACCAAAGATGTGAAATGTACCAAGTCTCTCTTTATAATTCCCTCAAAAGATACTTGAAGTGAGGTCAACAGATTAACTGAACTTTTCTTACCTGCCGTTAGAGCCTTTTACATTAGAAGATGCATTTCTTGTGGGGATGGAACACTAAAACACCACACTATCCTTAATAAGGTGTATATGCAAGGATTTTACCTTCACTCCAATCAGCTGTTACTCATTTGCTAGGGACCCATCGGTCATACACCATCCCATCCACACCTATATAATGTCATTACTGTTGTGGTGTAAGTGGCATTCCTGGCCACAAACCCACATTACTCTCTCATTTACTTACTTTAGGTGTCGAGATATAGACTGCTCCTCTTTTCACTGGTCTCTGGTGTTTTTCCTTTTTTGTATGTTGTATATGACCGTATGAGATGTAGAATCTTATCTGCCTTTAATTTTTTGACAGCGTAATTTTGTTTCATGTATTTTTCAAACACATTTGGCTACTAAGGATAGTTGGGTGTTCAAGCATTCATCATGCTGTTACAGTCAAGGAAACTTCTTTTCTTTTTTTATATACAGTATTTGAATTATTTTTAGTGTATGTTTATGGTTACCGAGTTATATTTTCTTGTATTTTAAATTTGTAACGTTGTAAGTAGGAAAGCAATCTCTTTGACAGCATTCAACTCAAAAATTCAAATCAAAATGCGAGAGGATATTGAATGTTGAACTGTTTAACCAGTGTGATGAAAATGCACTCATATATATTGAAATAGCGGAAGATGATATTATCAAAGCAGTTTATCAGCTTAGAGAAAATTCATCTTCAGGTTCAGATGGAATTCCAGCCATATTCCTTAGGTAAAAAAAAAAAAAAAACTATGGCAAAACCAGTGATGTTATTAAGGCTATGTATGGTGAATGGAAAATTGCAGACATTAATGAATTGGCTTATGTAGCACCATTACACAAAGGAGGATCATAATACAGACCAGCTAGCTTGACTGCATGTGATAAACATTTTTGAAAGTGATAAAAGGACATATATTAAAACTTGTATCCAAGAATAGCTACATAAACAAAAGCCATCATGGATTTGTAACAGAAAATTGTAAACAGACCCAATGATAAGCTTATTGTTGATATATATGGAAGCTTTAATGCAAAGAAAGACATTATGCACTTGCTTTTTGTGATTTTGCAAAATCATTTAAAAGAGTAAACCACAGAAGTTGCTTGAGAAAGTACTTAGATAAAACACTGAGGTTAAGATAAGAGGATGGATTAATGAGTTTCTAACAAAGTTCAAAGAAGTTAGTCGCAAATGGAACGACATCTGAGGAAAATGTTTATCAAAGGTGCCACCAGGAACAGCTTTAGTCTCAGGACTCTTAATGATAATGATGTAAGACATCAACAGTAAAGTAAAGAAAAGCATAATAAGGAGCTTTGCTGATTGCACCAGAGTAAGCAAAATGATCAGATAAGAAACTGATCAAAAGGAAATGCAAAAAGATATAGACGTGATTTACAAATGGGCTGAAGTGAACCTGTTGGAATTTAATGAAGAAGTATTTACATAGATAAATTATTGAACAGGTAAGAACACATTGTTGACATCGTATAAAGGCCTAACAGTGCAAAGCAAATATAAGAGATTTGCATTTCATCTTAAGAGAAAAACTAGCATTCAGAAAATATATTGAGAAGATAGGTGTTTAAAATGTTTAGAGAATGACTGTTAAAGATTGTAGAAGTAATAGTGGGATACATAGTTGTGAGGTGTAAGAATAAAAATGGAAATATATGGTGAACAGATGAGATTAAGAATCATGTGGAAGTGAAGAAAAAACATATGGTAGATTTCTTGAATGTACTAGTGAAAGTACAGCAAAGGAGGAGGGAAGAATATAGGATGTGTAAGTGGAATGTTAAGAGGCTGACAGAGGAAAGCAAAGAAAAAGTAGATGAAGTAAGAGGTGAATGTAAGAGTGGAAGTGGAAATGTGAGAAGTAAGGAAAGGGATTGCTTCATCAAAAAGAGAAAGTGAAAGGAAGATGGAAAAAGAATTTTGAAGAACTGATTGATGAAGAAGATGAGACAGCAGTTGTTACATGTGTGGGAATGGAGGATGAATTTACATGAGAAAGACAGACAACAGAAGGCCAGATTGGCCCATGACTAGGTTTTCTAGTTAAAAAAAGTTTGCTTGACAAGAAAATGTAATTCCGCTCAACAGTGATTTAAGCTATTGCTGACTCCCTGCTGCTGCACTTTAGCCTTTTACTGTCCCCAGTACTACTGTTATTTATACACCTTATTTCTGGCATTTTTCTTAGTGTATACCTGAATTTTTATAAGATATTAGTCTAAAAGACTTTTGAAGGTATTTATGGTCTTGGCATTCACTGCATCTGATGGTAACTTATTCCAGTGCTCAACACACCTATAGGAAAAGAAACTTTTTCCCACATCCGTACTACATCGTTTAGCTTTGAGTTTGATTCCATTTGTCCTGGGAACCTTATTTTCTTGCATTTCGAAAAGATGTTTGTGATTTACATTACTGAACTGGTTCAAAATTTTCACTTGGATTAACTTGCTGCTAAGTCTTCATTTTTTAAGGGAGAAGAGATCCAATCATTTTAGCTTCTCTTTGTATGCCAGATGTCTAAGGTATGGGATCAGTTTTTTCACACGTCTTTGTACTTGCTCTAATTTTTCTTTGTCTTTTTTAAAGTTTTGGGACCAAAACTAGACTGCACATTCAAGGTGTCTTCTTACCAAAGAATTATGAAACATGAGAATTGTTTCTGGTGTCTTGTAATCTATATTCTTGGCCATGAAACCTAACATTTGGTTGCCTTTTTTACTTGCTGCTTGACACTGTTTAGTGTACTTCAGCTTGTTGCTAATGACAACTCCAATGTCCTTTTCTTAATTTACTTTAGCTACAGAGTTTCTGAATAGTTTGTAGTTGTAACATATACTCTTGTCTCCAAAGTGCATAACTTTACACTTGTCTATATTGAACTTCATTTGCCATCTGTCTGACCACTCTGTTAGTAAGTTAAGGTCTCTTTGAATCATTCACAGTCCCACCTGTTTACAGCTCTACCTCCTAGTTTAGTATCGTCAGCAAATTTGGAGATATTAGATATGAGACCGAGTTCTGTGTCATTAATGTATACCATGAAAAGAATGGGGCCTTGGTCTGATCCTTGTGGCAAACCACTCGTTACGTCTAGCCAATCTGAGGCTTTGCCATTTAATACTACATGCTGCTTTCTTCTGGTAAGCCAGTCTTTGATCCATGTACAGAATTCTTCACCGATTCCGTGCGCTTTGAGTTTACGTAAAAGTCTCACGTGAGGAACTTTATCAAATGCCTTTTGGAAATGTAAATATATTACATTAGACGGTACTTTTTTGTCTCAATTTTGATACATAACATTAAAAAATTCCAGCAAATTTGTCAGGCAGGACCTTCTATTGTGGAAACTTTATTGGTTGTCCGATGTAATTTTGTGGTCTTTTAGAAATGTGATTATTTTATTTAGTATTATTTTTTCCATCATTTTACTTAATGCTGATGTAAGGCAAATTGGGTTGTAGTTCAAGGCACACTCTTTGTCTCCTTTTTTCTATATAGGGGTAACATTTGGTAGTTTCTTGTCACTCGGCTCTTTACCATCCGATAGAGATTTGTTGAATAATTTTTGATAGGGGTGTATTAGCTGTCTCCTGACTTCATTTAAGAATCTTGGAGCAAAGTTATCTAGACCGTTGGATTCATTTGGATTTAATTGGTCCAAGTATTTAAGTACTTCAGAGTTCTTTATTTCGCTAACCTTCAACTCCTCTTCATCAGATCCTTGAAACATTTTCATTGGTTGTAGTATTCAAGATGTTTCTTCAATTATAAATACGGAGTTAAAAGAATAATTAAGTATGGTAGCTATTTACTTGTCGTCAGTAGTTACTCTGTCATGTTCGTATCATAATGGTCCAGTTCCTTCTTATACTGTCTGCCTTTGTCTTATATATTTGAAGAATTCCTTAGGATTATTCTTAATTTTCACAGAAATTTTTTTTCTCCCTCATGTTTACTCTGTCTTATGACCTTCTTACACTCTCTCTGGATTTTGATTAAGTCCTGGCTGTTATCATTGGTTCCCATTGATTTGAATTTCTTTTGTGTTTTCTTCTTTTGGGAAATTAGTCCTTCTATTCTCCTGTTCATTCATTATGGTTTTGAAATATTGCAATTTCTCTTCGTAATTCATGGAATATGTTTATTTTCAGTCTCAAGTTGTGTGTTTTTAGAATTATTCTACATTTCCTCTTCTGTGTGAACATCAGGAAGTTTTGTCCAGTTGGTAATGCGAATTTTGTGTCTAATGTTTTCAAATTTTGCTCGCCTTTAATCTGGGATCAAGAGTTTGTTGTCATTTATTTCATAATTTAGATTTATCTCCAATCTAATCAAACTGTCACTATGAAGATGGAAGGAAAATGATATAAATGTAGAGGTGCATAGCAAGTAGAGAAGTAAAAGGTCAGGAATGAAGTTGAAAGTAGGAAAGGCAGGTGGGATTACAGCTGAAATTTTGAAGTGTGTAGGAGAAAGTGTCTTAGACTGGATGCATTTGATATATTATTTAGCATGGAATCAGAAGGTTATACCTAAGGGTTGAGTGAAAGTTGTTATTGTTCTTTTGTTCAAAGAAAAAGATGCTAAAGATGGATGTAGCAGTTATAAGGGAATAAGTCTGTTAAGTATACCAGGAAAAGTATATGCAAGAGTGTTCATTGATAGAGTGATGAAAGTGATTGAATGCAGAATAATTGAGGAGCACGGGTGTTTTAGAAAAGGTAGGGGATGTGTGGATCAGATTTTTATGATGCAAATGACTGTGGAAAAGTGCTTAGCAAAAGGTAAGAAGCTGTATGCAGCTTTTATGGATATGGAGAAAGCGTATGACAGAGTTGAATGGAATGCTTTATGGGATGTTGTAAGGATATGCAGGGGTAAGGGGACGACTGTTGGATAGTGTGAAAGCCTTCTATAGAGTGGCAGTTGCATGTGTAAGAACAAATGGAGAGTTGAGCGAAAGTTTTGGAATACATATGGGTGTGAGACAGGGATGTGTGATGTCACTAGGGCTTTTTTATGTATATATGGATGGAGTGATAAGAGATATGAAAGCAAAACTAGGGAAAAGGAATGTAGAGATGGAGCGTTGTAAGGTATAGCGGCTAGTGACAAGCCTATTTATACTATTTGCGGAGAGTGAAGAGGAGTTGCGGAAGGTTTTAAGTGGCTTTTTAACATAGATATGGATGGAGTGAGAAGAGAGATGAAAACAAAACTAGGGAAAAGGGATGTTTGCTGATGATACTGTGCTTTTTGCTGAAAGTGAAGAGAAGTTGTAGAAGATTGTAAGTTTGTTTTATGATGTGTTTAAGCATAGGCAATTGAAGGTAAATGCAAATGAAAATAAAGTAATGCTGTTTGATATGAAACACAGCGAAAGTATAGACTTTGCAAAGTATACTAAACTGTTTTATAGATATGGGGGAGAAACACAGGAAGAGGTTACAGAATTTAAGTATTAGTGAGCTATCTTAGGTATGTTTGGTGAAATTGAAGGGGAAATAAGGGAGAGAGCAGTACAAGGTAGAAGAATTTTAGGGTCCCTTAATTGAATTCTGAAGGACAGATATGTAGGTTTGGAAATGAAAAGGAATTAAGGGACATCTTGGTCCTTCTGACCCAGACCTATACAGTCGAACATAGGCATGGGATGAGTCACAGAGGTCAAGAATCCAGGCAGTGGAAATGAATTATTTGAGAGGAGCATATGGCATGACGAAATGGAGTGAAGAAAGTAATGAAGGGGTGCTTGAGAGATTTGGTATAGCAGCGAATGCAAAGGGAATGAATTGTGGAGTGTTAGAGTGAACCTTAATACTTTGAGGTGGTTTGGGCATGTGTAAAGAAGGCAAGACAGGGAGTGTACAGGAGAGTGTATGATAGTATGATTAAAGGGGTTAGTGTGAGAGGAAGACCCCCTATGACATGGGGAAATAGAGTGGAAGAGTACTGGAAGGAGAGAAATGGTGGAAGAATGCAGGGAATGGTGTATGTGAGGGAGGCATGTAAGGACAGGGATAAATGGAGACTTTTGTTGTGGCCACCCCTTGGAGTTCCTGTAGGGAATGGGCATCAGAGATATAGATAGTTAGATAACATTCATGGTATGTAATGAGAGGTAAGATCTTGAGAACCTCCCGTACGAACGACAGAAACCTATTGATGAAAATGTTAGATATATATCAAAAATGCAAAATTGAATACTGCTGTGTCATACAGATTCCAATGAAATGAATAGAAATGAACAAATTGGAAAGAATTCGGAAGCACTTCATGAGTATGCTTTAGGGGAAGGAACATATAAACACTCATAGAAGACTGAAAATCGCATAGCTGTCTAAGGTTTTCCCCCATTTCCAACCTACCTGTGATTTAACATTCACACAGGAAGGCTTAGGGTAAGCCTGAAAATCCCACAGCCATCAAGGGTTTCCCCATTTCCATCCTACCTGTGGTGTAACATTCACACTAGAAGGCTTAGAAGACCGAACATTTTGGATGAGTGGTTCACTACTTTTTTGCTCTGCTGTGGATTGATGCTGTTCTAAAGATATCCTCACTAGCAAAGCATTACTCATCTTAGATAATATTCCAGGCTATGCAGTAAATTCGAGTAATATGTCTAACAGTGTAAGTGTGGAATACCTCTTTGAAAATATGAGAGCATTAATCCAGCCCATGGATCAAGGTTTGATATCTACCTTTAAAGGAACTGTTGGGTAGTTTTGGCAAAACTGTAGCATTATGATTATCATGGACTTGAGGCAGAAATGAAAACAAGCTCTTGCTTCCTCTTTGTTAATAGTAGAAGAATAAATGAAAAAGGCACAAGTACACAGTAGGACACACAATGCAAGAACTGCTGGACAACCTCAGCACTGACCACTGGCTACTTGTCACAGTCACAATCACTGTGATGCACGATGCACACAACTTGCAGTACTGCTCGCACTCAAGGCACTGCGTTGATGCTGTTGCCGCTCTAAAGGGGTTTGCCAGCAGCTGACCTGACGGTGGAAGGCTCAAGAAAAGTCACGTAGGGGCTAGAAGGTGGTGGTGCTCTTCCATCTCTTCACCTCCCCACCCCAGCCTGGCAGTCTCCAGCCCAGAAGTTGCTTCGCTCACCCCCCAGCACCAGCAGTTGCCGTTACTCTGGCCTACATGGCTTGTGGTACCAGGCAATGAACAGCTCCATCTGTTATTTAGCTCCCAGTGAAAATAAACTGTCACCAGGTACACTTCCCCCAATATCCTAATCACAGAGGCCACATACCAGGAGCCTCCTGACCCTTGAGGAACATCTCAGCAGCACACGGTTGGGCTTGTCATCATTGTCATCTAAATCCGTCAGCGTTCCCACATCGAACTGGGGAGGAAGAGTTATGAGAAGTTCCTCATCCTTGCTTTCTGTAGTGAAGGCCTCACTTTGACATTCCAATGGGGTGTAGTGGCGAAGATTTCGGACATGGCAGGGATAACTGTCGACTTCAACAGACTGCTCAGACACCAACCCTGTGATGACTCCTCTTCTGTACCATCGATTGCATTGAACATTGGATGGCCTTACCCATACCTCATCTCCAGCTCGATAAGGGCCATCTACATCTAGTTTGCCCTCCTTGTGAGGGTCTGTCCACGAACTCTGACAGGTACATGAGCAGCATGTTTGCCAGGGCAGTTGTTGATGAGCAGTCATCCTGTTGTGGCAACAGACTGTACAAGTACACCACCTCCACTACTGAATAGCCCTTCCTTGTAGCCATCACATTCACAGTACAATGGCACCCTCCAGCTATGCCATTCTCTGAGGAAACACATGTACATCGAAAATGGAGGCACATACACCACTACAAGGGGAGCTGAGCAAACAGCTTGCTGCAGAAGGCTGTGTCGTTGTCTGTTACAACTTTTCTGGCACCCCACTTTCACAGGACAGTGCCTTTTATTACTCAATGATGATTGCACTGGTCTGAAACCTCAGCTGGTGCCAGACAACACATTTTGATGGTCCACAGTCAGTGAGAGTCAGGTATGGCTGCCCACTGCAAGAGTAATGACTGTGCCAATTCTGTGCCACACTCCCTCCACGTCCAATCTTCCTTTCCACCACTTAACGTGTGCTGAGTCGATGGAGTGGCACACCTGACAATTAGCGACAACTGAGTGCATGTGCCACTTCATGACCACTGGGTTGGCTTGGCTCATGAAGTAGAGTGTACGTTTCATGCCTGGATGTCTTTCGGAGTGATGTACTTCTGCAATCTTCTCACTGGTTACATCTACTCTACCTGCTCACATAGGTGGTGCAGCTGGGAGACTGAATGCGGGTACCTTCATACATCATTGCAGTATGCATGTCAGACCATTCACCTTGTTGTTATTGGAAGTCATGAGAGAAACAAAACGGCTGAAGACTGCCCTCTTTAACTAGTGATAGCACTATTCCCACTGTCCTCTGGACAAGCATTTCACTTATTTCCTTGTACTGAATTCTACTTCTTCCTGAGAGGGTGTCTTAAATCCAGCAGTACACTGTCAGAGAGTCAGTCAACAATTTGACTTTCCTGATCCACAAGGCCAGTGCGAGGTTCAACCTTTTGATGATTGTGTCAAGCTCAACCATGATGATATGACAGGAGTCTTCACGCAACCAGCTAGCATCTTCAGTGATGTGCCCATCGACTTCATCAGCTACACCAAGTGCTAGAGAACTTGCATTTACCCAGATCTTAGCCTCGTCACCCTTGACATCCCATATTCCTTGCAGGGGTTGTTCCTTTTCACTTCATCACCAGTTTCTTGGAGAAACGCTCTCAGCTCATCATCGGCAACAAAGTCTCTCCACCTCTCTGTGACATGATTAGCTTTCCTCTTGATGAAGGCTATTGTCACTTACACCCAACACCACAGAGGATAGTGACCTGCCAGCTTGCCACAGTTAGAGAACACCAGCCGACATATCAGCTCACTTGGCACGTCTCCTATCTTGTTATCTCTCTTCCAGATGAGATTTCCCTGCTCCCCCCAGACTCTCAGGCCCATTGCTCATGCTCCATCAGCAACCCATTCATGAGGGTTGCTTGTCAGCCCAAAGCTCTAAAGCTGCTCCTCCACATGGCTAGCCTTGACATCATCTTCATTAACAAGGATGTCATCAATGTAAGCTGATGTTCCCATCTTCACATCTGGATCCTGTACCAGTACACATTTCAGCACTGCTTTCATCACCAGCGATGTGATATTTAGGCCAATGCCCAGATGTGTTGGACAATACCTCTGACCCTTAAATACCGTCATCTGGTATGGCCACAGAGATTTGTGGATCCTAACCTGCAGGTAAGTCTTCTTCAAGTCATCACTGACACATTCACACCTTGCATTCACCACTCTAGCAGTCTGTCTGCACACATTTCTGAGTCAGCTGTGAACACGTCAATGTGAGAGTAGGGCTCTCTAAAATCCAACACAGGCCTCACCTTCTTTTTGTTTTGCTGGACCGCCACCAACAGAGGAATCAGACCTTTGGCTGGTCCATACTTTCTTTCGTTGCATGGCAGCAACCATCTATCCTCTATCCACTTCACTAGCTCGTCTTCATACAAATTTCTTACCTGGTGAAGCTTGGACTATGCCTACACCTGATTCTGCAGGATACCTGGCTCTAGCCCTCTAACCACTTCCAAGGGCTGTCCAGGAATTTGTCACAGGGTCATATGTCGCACTGAAATTATGCTCATCGACTCTCACCTCTGTGTCAGCAGCTGTGAAGATCTCTGATTCTTCTGCTCCAAACTGCTCACCACCTTGAACATTAACTGTAACCCCTGTGAGTGCCTTGATGCCGTCCATACCAAGGATAAACCTGAAAGCAAGTAGCTATGAAGCAGCTTTATATACGTGGATGTTGGCAGACACTCCGCTGCTAAGTTGGAGGTGTACAATGCCTGTTCACTTGCACTGCCACTCTGCCTCACTCAGTGTAATCATGTTGACGACACCCTTCTTCCATGTCATGCAGCACGAGACATGGGCAATGTTTCACAAGCACCTGGAGTCCACCAATATGGGACGCTGAACGCTGTCCACATTCCCCACAACACTTGGCAGCGCCTCACTCACTGACTGCTGGAAGAGGAGGCTGGCGCAGGTGCCTCCCCTCCTCACTCATTTCTCGAGCACACGGAGGCAATATGGCCCAAACTACCACATTGGTAACACCTCACGTAACACTGAGGGCATGCCTAACACTCCATTGTGTTTCTCCACCCATCGCGTTATTCTGACAGCGAGCCAAGCAGTCCCTGGCAAGGTGATTTAGGCTGGCACAAACATAGCATCTTTGGCTTGTGGCAGATACATGTTGCATAGCGCCAGACTTCATGGAGGCAAGGCACACCTCCGATAACCCAAGGGGGCAGTTATCCCTGATGACTGCTCTGGCTCGTGCCAGAATGTGGTCCAAGTCGAGAGTCTCCATGTGTGACCCTGCCCTGAGCAGCCAGCGGACGTTTTCCAGAAGTCCAACCATGAAAGCACAGGCAAGGGTCTTGTCAGTCATCCAACTGAACAGAGATGCTAGGCGCCACAGGTCGGCCAAGTACACATCTGGTGACTCTTGGGTGTGCAACTTCCTGCTGACAAACTGCTCATAGGTCACATACGGATCCATAGAAAACGCGGCTAGCAGCGCCTCCTTCACCTTCACACACTTCTTCTTGTCCACCTCAGCCAGCTACAGGTACATGTCGAAGGCGCCCCCAGTGAGGCGCAGAGGAATGACGCTTGCCACATCCTTGACTCCTGGCAGCTTGCACACAAGTTCCAGCTTTTCGAGTCACTCCACCACAAGCTGCTTACTACTGCCATCATATTTGGGGATCAACTTCAAGTCAAAGTAATTTTCAGCTGAGGCAGAATTGAAAACGAGCTCCTGCTTTCCCTTTATTAACAATAGAAGAATAAGTGAAAAAGACACAAATACACAGTAGGACACACACAACCCAAGAACTGCTGGATACCCACAGCACTGACATCTCGTTGTTCGTCACAGTCACAGTCACCCTGATAGGCGGTGAACACAACTTGCAGTTGCTCGCACTCATTGCACAGTATTGATGCCATTGCCGCTCTGAAGGGACTTGCCATTAGCTACCCTGATGGTGAAGGGTTCAAGAAAGGTCACTCAGGGGCCAGAAGGAGGTGGTACTCTCCCAACTCCTCGTTTCCCCACCCTGGCCTGGCAGTCTCCAGCCTGGGAGTCACCTTGCTCACCTTTAGCACCAGCAGCTGACATCACTTCAGCCTACATGGCTCCTGGCACCAGGGAATGAACTGCACCATCTATTGTTCGGCTCCCAACGAAAATTAATTTACCAATTACAAGTCACCACCAGATTCTGGGAAGAACTATTTTCAGTAATCATGAAAACCTCATGGCTGTTGCAAATGACATGGGTTTTAAAGATGTTATAAGAGTTGATGTGATGTAGTTGCTGCTCTCCCACATAGAAGACCCTGCAAATGGGGAATGGATGGAGCTAGGGAAGAGAAGAATAGGAGAGGTTCATCCAAATTATGTCCTTTGAATCAAATGCCTGAAGCTTTTTCTTATATTGAAGTAGGTTTGCAAGTTCTGACTGAAACCATTAATGTAGCCTTAAAGTTTCTTGAGTAGACAATATGATCCATTACTAGAGAGAGAGAGAGGGGGGGGGGGACATTCAGAGCAGGAATCTCCCAGTATACCTTTTAGAAAAAGTCCCTCCTGTAGCCACATATCCAAAGCAAGGAGCGATACTCCAGTGATGACTGTGCAATGAAAAAGTTGACATGAATGGTGAGGCAGACAATCCTGCTGCCCCTCCTTGCTATTGCTATTTACTCCCTCACATCTTTGAAAACCACCTCATGCAAAGATAGCTACAGTCTCCAAAATGTATTGAAAGTTATCTCATTATTTTTATTCTTGTGCCTTATATTTAGTGACTTATTTTCCATTTCCTGGCACTACCTTAGTAAGGCAAGAAATGGTAAATATAATTATGAAAAAAAGAATAGCCCTTGAACAGCAGCCAACAACAATTGATGGGCTCTTGGAGAAACACAGCCAACAATGATTGATGTCCAAAATTTCCCCCACCTCTTTTTGAATATACAACTGGCTTATCATACTAATAGTAGTCTGTGAAGTTCTCGTCCATCACTAAGAAGGCACATGACTATTACCTTGCAGGAAGTAAGCTTCAAGATTCTGTGTGTGATAGGGACTTGGGAATAGACGTCATCCCTAACCTGTCTTCTAGCAAATATCAGAAAAGCTTTCAAGTATGTGGATAAAGAAATATTTGGCAAGCTACTGATATCCTATGTGAATATGCTTCATGGGTTTGGTCACAACTCCTAACAAGGCACAAACAACTAATAAAGTCCAGAGGAGGGCAACAAAGATATCAGAATTAAGAGAGCTAAGCTACAGAAAGAGGTTGGAGGTTTAAATTTACCTACTTTTGAAGAGAGAAGAGTGAGGGTTAACCTGATCAATACCTTTAAGTTTTAAAAGAGATTGGTGAAGTAGACAGTGCTTTGAGATACAAGGGTATGGAGAAACCATAGGACGTAACATGAAATTAAGTAAGAAATTTCTAAATAAGGATGTAAAGAATTACTTCTATTGTATAAGAGTGGTGGATGAATGGAACAGATTGACTGAGATCATGGTTCATGCAGACAGCATACTTAGATAACTTCAAGAGATTGTATGATAGTAGAGAGAGTTCAAGAGTTGGGGCCCAATGAGTTTAAAACTCCCTTTTGTACAATACAAATAGGTAATTACAGGAAAACGTTCCTCTCTTCTCACTACCATTTATGTATGATGGTGGTATGAGAGGAGACTTAGGTCTATTGACATATCAATTTAATGTGTAGAATGAAATAGAAGTGCTTTTACAAGTATGGGTTGGTGATGTAAAAAACATAAAGGAAGAAGGGTGTAAGTGATGTTGCAGAGGCTGTGCCTACCAAATTTACCACCAATGAATTGGGAATAGAGCAATGATTATTGATAAAGATAGTTTTGTCATTTGTTTAATCTAGTGTCAAATAATTAAAATTTCAGGCGATCTGTATGGAAGAATAAATGGGAGATGACTTATGTGGGACCATCACAGGTACTAGTCAAACCTCTGGCAGGGTCTGGCCCTTTTGGGAGTCGTGGAGTTATCCTAAGATCACAGTATGGGTTTGAGATCCATGATGTTCGCATTATGGGTGAGTATACGATATTTTCCTAGTCTAGAGAGAGAGAGAGGCTTTGAATTATATGTTAATGTAATGCCATTGTTCCTCTGCACTAAAGAACTTACAGATGAGCTTCAGGCTTAGCTATAAATTTTTGTGATTCTGGCTTTCACTCATATATTAAATAATTTTTTGCTAGTTATTGTGTTTTGAGAAATCTTGGGGAAAAGGAACCTCTTCAAAATTCTAAATCAATAAATGCTTCCATGAATTAAACTTTAGATTGATTCAATTATGGCTTCTATATGGCAGCATGTGTAAAACCAGCCTATACAGATTACTGCAAATTGTCAGTATGTTCATACAAACATTTACCTTTCTGTCTGACCTGCTGTTACATTTAATTCCATTCTGTTAGATTGGAGCAGATCACTTTTTCGTATATCATCAGCATTTTTGTAGCATCCATTTCATTTAATTTTTCTGAAGCCAAACAGCAAGCTTGTTAATATGCACACACAGGTATAGAATTGATTGTGTCAGTGTTTGTTTGATTGCCACAGAGTTACCCATGCTACTACACTGAACAAAACTTTCAGATAAGATAGATTTATGTTTGCTGTTTTTTAGCATTTATTATGTGTCCAGTTCTATAGGATGGATCAGGTACGCACAGGTCCTCAAACCACATCCTCAGCTCTAGGATGGATCAGGTACGCACAGGTCCTCAAACCACATCCTCAGCTCATGTCCATTGTGTTTAACTGAAACATGAATTTGCTTACTAATGACCTAGAAGTGATTCTCAGTTTTCCACTTTGAACATAGAATTGCTTGTTCAAGTAAGATGACATTGTTTCCAGAGTCTTACCTGTCTCTGCAGCCAGTGAGATAGAGGGCATGAGTATTAGTAGTAATGACCCCTCCCAAGACCTTTACCCTTGTAATAGACCCCACTTTTTTTTTTTAACCAACCTTCACAGTTTTTCTGTTAATCTTTCATGTATTGAACCCTCTCTGGCTTTCTTTTTCCAGGTGTCTAATGGTATTTTCATCAATCACTTTCATATTTTTAACTTTCATTGACAGTTCCATTTCAGAGGAGGAGTCCGTGCTTATTTTAACACCAACATGCCTAATGGACACCTCATGGACCTTGAATTTCCTTACTTTTATATCATCTGACTCAGAATGTGTGTCTCAACTACCACTGTTGTCCTTTGCATCGTGTAGTGCTCCCCTGACTCTACAAACTTTATAATATTCTTTGACTATCTAAACCCTGCCATGAGACCGTGACATTCTCACACCCTCAAGTTGAGGTCCTTTACTATAGAGATTTCATCATACACTATTGGAAATGGTTGAAACCCTCCCACACAGACGGTAGTGGAATTGAAACTCACCTTCTTTTCCATTTATAATGGAGTTCACTAGTTATGGAGACTCTATTGCCATGGCCACCTCCTTGAGGGGGTTCCAGAAGGGAACAGGCATCAGAGATATAGATAGATAGATAGATAAATAGATAGATAGATAGGAGCTAATTATCAATCACCCAACTCATGCTTCAGACATCATAAATCCACCTCACACAATCTGCATCTGTTTTTCACCTCTAGTCCATCGTGCTATAGCTACACAGTTTGCTGTTCTTTTCCAGCTACCGGGTCCCCCTCTAAACAGTGCTAGTAAAACTCCAAAGTGTTAACTAAACTAACTTCAGATTTGTTTGTTTCGTGTCGTTGAGAGGATTATGGCCTCCTCACACTGAGCCTTTGTCTCTAAGGAGTGTATAGCAGAGGTTCTTGTTGTTGAGGTTAAGGCATATATCCTCTTATTCTTTAATATTACCTCTCCTGCTAGGATTTTGTAATGCTCGGAGCCCTAAAGTGGGACAAACAACTTTGATGTCAAAGACTCCATCTGTGCCACACTTCTCAGATTATACCTCAGGGTCTTCTATACCACCTCAGTTCTTTGCGTGACTTAGATCTTGAAGTCCTGGTTTTTGGAATGTACACGAGTGGTTTTAACAAACACTTCTTTGGGCAGAGGTTTGGAGAATGCCTATCAGATGACCTTTTACATTATATTCATTCTTCTATGCAAGATTCTACACGAGATGGTACATATCAATGTGGAAAGCCTTTCAACCCTTCCTTGAAGAATCTGATGTCTCGTACATGACTGAAGCCTTATGTTTGGATTTCTTCTCTTACCTTTTCCACAGCAAGACCAAGGTTGGTAATATTGTTGCCTCAGAATACCTATGAAGTACCCTATCTTTGGGCTTTGGTATTAATCCACTCAGAAGTGTTTGGGATAAACTTCTCCAGTCTTTCTTTCTTAGGAGATTAGTTGCTTCTCCACAACAACCCAAGTGGAAGCTTCTTAAAGTCTTGATATTTTGTATCTAATAGTTGCTATGATAGTTTAGCTCCTCTTACTCAAGACTCTTCTTTTTGATGACAAGCTTTACGATTAAAATAAATCCATACCCAAGACTTTTGGAAGAGAATGAAACTGTTGTATTTTAGAAATAATACCTTGTGTCACCAACTCTTGAAAGACATTTCTATAAGAGCTTCATGCCATATTCCCATTAAATCTTGTAGAGGCTTTTAGGCTTCCTTGGAGATTATTGAGGGAAACATTATTTGTGGGGATGAGGATCAGAGAGAAAAGGAGGTATGGTATAAGGAAGAATTGAGAGGTAAAAGTGTTGGTAAGTAAGAAGATAAATCAGAAAGAAAGCAAGGAGTAGTATGAAAGGAGGGTGACTGAAAGTTTAGATGGAAGTGCAGTAAATGTAGGAATGCAGTTATGTGGGAATGAAGTGTTTAAAATGTTTAGAGAAAAACTATTAAAGGTAGAATAAGTAGTTGGATACAAGGTCATGAGATATAGGAATAAAAAGGAAAATGCATGGTGGACAGAAGAGATTAGAAATGCTGTGGAAGAGAAAGAAAAGGAATTTACCAGTGGAAGTTCAGCAAAGGAGGAGGGAAGAATATAAGATGTGTAAATGGAATGTAATGAAGCTGATAGAGGAAAGCAGAGAAAGAGTAGATGAAGATTTTGGAAGCAAGTTGAGTGAAAAGTTTCAGGAAAATGAGAAATTGTACAGGAAGGAGGTGATAAAAGAAAGAGGTGGATGTAAGAGTAGAAAAGTTATTGTGAGAAGTAAGGGAGGCAAGTTGCTAAATCAAAAGGAGGAAGTGAAAGGAAGATGGAAATAGTATTTTGAAGAACTAATGAATTAGGGAGAAGGTGATGCAGCAGTTGTTACATACATGGGAATGGAGGATGGAAGAGGATACAAGTGTAAAGGCCAGTAGCAAAAAAGAAGTTAAAAAGGTTGATAATAATGCTGAAGATAGAGGAAAGGCACTTGGGGTGGATGGCATTACAGTTGCAACACTGAAGTATGGAGGAGAAAGTGTGACAGAGTGGATGCGTTTGATATGTGATTTAGCATGGAAACAGAAGGTTCTGCCTGAGGGTTGGGTGAAAGTTATTATTGTTCCTTTATTCAAAGGAGAAGGTGCTAAGGATGTATGTAGCAAATATAGAAGAATAAGGCTGTTAAGTATACCTAGAAAACTGTATGTAAAAATGTTGATAAGAGTGATGAAAGTGACTGAATGCAGAATACGTGAACAGTAAGGGGTTTTGGAAAAGATAGGGGATGTGTGGGTCAGATTTTTGTGATTTACATGAATGTAAAAAAAATCTAGTAAAAGGTAAGAAGTTGTATGCAGCTTTTATGGATCAGGAGAAAGCATATGACAAAGTCAAGTGGAATACTTTTTGAAATTTCTTAAGAATATATGGGTTAGGATGGTATGAAAGCCTTCTGTAGAGAAGCAAATGCATATGTGTGGCCATCGGCAACTCAAGGGTGTGCCGTTTTAATAACTGCTTCTTTCCCTACATGTCGAAGCTCTGGAACTC
>JAYMFT010390868.1:0-19706 GCA_038088735.1 Panulirus argus
GGGTGTGTTGAAATGGTTTGAACATTTGGAGGAAATGAGTGAGGAAAGGTCAGAAGTGGAATGAACAAGGAGAACGGAGAGACCAATTTGGAGGTGGAAGGACAGAGTGGTAAAGATTTTGAGCGATCGGGGCCTGAACATGCAAGAGGGTGAAAAGCGTGCACGGGATAGAGTGAATTAGAACGATGTGGTATACTAGGTCGACTTGTTGTCACTGGACTGAACCAGGGCATGTAAAGCGTCCGGAATAAACCAAGGTCTGTGGAGCTTAGTTGTGGAAAGGGAGCTGTGGTTTTGGTGTATTACATGTGACATGTGGAGAATGTCCTGTATTTATATTAATTAAGTTTTGAAATACAAGAGGCGTTTCGGACACACGAACGCTACCCAACATCAGTCAAACTGATTGCAAATGATAAAACACAACATAAAGAACAAAACAGGAATGAATCTCATCTTGATATGTTACAAACGAGATGGGTGACGTAGGTAATATATTGATTGGTGGACCGTGTACCTTTGGAGTTCATGTTTGGCAGTGTGGCCGGTAGGGGTCAAACTCGTTGGATCAACGGTTGGGGCGTTTGCCTGAGGTCTCAGCACCAGGGAATGTCCAGTAGAGGTAGAGAGCTGGGTGTAGGGTGTAGTGGAGAATAATTGGTGTGGGGTGTAGTAGAGAATAATTGTAGAGGCCCAGCTTGCCCTGTACTTTAACGATTTATGAAGGGATTATATTCTCATACGTACACGGCTTCAGTTATCTGTAGTCTTGGAAGGTCGTGGCAATGTTTCAGTGTTATCGTGTTTTTAGTAAGATGCTGAAGATTGAGATTCATGTTATCATGTTGCTTATGTAGTTTAGGGCCTTCGTTTCGAAGATGTAGTCATACCGATGTAGTTACGTTGTTTTGAAGTGGCATCCTTCAACTGGGAAGGAGTACTTGTAAACTACACTGGTTGCCTGTAGTGAGTTACTGTTTTGAGTGAAGTTGTTTTCATAATGGAGTCTAGTTTTCTTCTTCTTGTAGCAAACGGTGTGATTCTGAGACACTCTTCAGGGATATTGCAGGTAATGTTCCTATCTATTATCTCCTTCAGGATACGTTCGTCAGTACGATAGGCAGAAGACATCTGGTTTTTGTAGACAACTCGACGAAGAGTTCCAGTTTGGAGGAACATACTTGTGTCTTTATCAGTTGGTTTTATTAGAAAACCCGTTGTTAACTAAGGTTTGCCTGACTCTGGTGATTTCTTTGTGGCAGAGGTCCCATGACGAACAGTTCTTGTAAGCACGACTCAGGTGGGCTCTAATAACACTTAATTTGTACCTCTCGGGGCGCTCACGTCCAGCGTTCAGACACCTGCCTAAATACGGTGAACACTGGTGTGGTGTTGCCCGTTATGAGCCCGGATGTCTACATCAAGAAAGGGAATGTTGTTGTCCACATCTAACTCACATATCATATCATTTATGCTCTCTCTCTCTCTCTCTCTCTCTCTCTCTCTCTCTCTATATATATATATATATATATATATATATATATGCATGGAAGCTCATGAGAGCCATCAATCATACCTTTACAGTGGTGGGTGACGGCTCGCTTGAGAGTACTTTATGTATTCCAACCTGTCAGTTATAACTTTTATAGTCCCTTTAGTACCGGGAGCACACGAGAGGGACATATAACAGGACGTGATGGCTGTAACGAGATTATCCGTTGAAGAATAACGTTGGGATCCAACGATGGAAACAGTAAAGTACAAAGCACCTCACACACTACTGTCGTGTTGCATGTCACTTTCGTCTCATGGATGATACACTGTGGATACGTCACTCGCTCGTACTTCATTCGCTCTCAACAATTTGCAGCCTAAGTTGTGACCATCGACATTCCGGTTGTCGCTCTAAATCTTGGGAGTCCCTGTCGATAACGCTGGAAATCTTTGCGAATCAGACCTTTCGTCACAAGCAACTAACTATAACTTCATGGCACCTCATCAGTAAAACGTTCCTTTTTTTTTCGCGTATAATTGACACAGCTTCCTCAATTACGCACCCGAAATGAGCATTCGTGCAAAGGGAAGAGTGCTTAAGCTTTCTTACTTTCAAATAAATCCTGCCTCAGTTCTGGCTAAAATGAGTAGTTAACAATTCGTTGCCCTCCGCGCATGACACAGACTGTTGGTCACGTGATCACGACATCTACCACCTCCTTCCCCCTCCTCCAACCTCCCCCTCTAACCCCTCTACCATCCCTCCCCAAGTCCCCAACTTCCTCTACACACCATAAGGCTCCGTCCGAGAGAGAGAGAGAGAGAGAGAGACTCCGGGGCCTCAACAACTATCCGGAAGGCGCTGCCTGCAACATATAAATACCAAATATTTATCTTTTGACCATTGAGAGGGCTGGGAATTATTACAGTGTTGCCAAGTGAGGGGGTGGGCGCGGGTGGGCGGGGGCGGGCTTCCTATTGCTCCCGGGAGAGCGTACGAGAGACACACACAACAAAACAAGGGGTATTACTGTGGATATATTTTTCCCGTCAGTGTGACCGGATGGTACGATCGCCGCTGGTTTCTTGCGCTCCCCCGTCACACGATGCGTCTCGCCGAGTCCGCTGGTGCATACTCTATCAAGCACACATGTTGGTGATACCTTGGTAGAACAGTTGCCTGGGAAACACTCTTGATGCAGGAGTGCAGTAGCGATGCCCGGAACCAACTCATTTCCTCCGTGTCAGTAGGCTGTAAACAGCAGCCACATAGGGAAGTACTACCCTACTGACTAATCATCTTACACCTTACCACTTCATAACTATCTCCCTTCCTCTATTCTTAAACTTATTCTTTTCATTCTCTCTTATATTTTTTTCTATTCCATTCTCTGATTTCAGACCTGGGGTCGATCAAGACTTCTGTCCATATCTGGAGCATTTTATATCAATAAGAATTTAGAAAAAGCAAACAAATCTCGATATCATAACCTGCAAGTGCTCTTTGGTTCGAATTACTGGACCAGATGGAGGTGGATTGTTGAGAAATAAACGGATTTTCTTCTCATATTTTTGTTATCAAAAAATTATTACATATTTGAATGCATTCATAGGCATGTAAAATTTAATCACGAAACTCTCTCTCTCTCTCTTTCTCTCTCTCTCTATATATATATATATAGATACATACACCACCCTAGCGAGTAGCTAATGAACAACTCATTAACCTCCTACTGAAATCCATTTTCTCTTCATAATTTCTAGCCTTGAATGCCATCCTTATGGGCTACCTTTGAGTGCCACCGTTGAGTGCTAACCCTGAGCCCCAGCCTTAAGCGCCAGCCTGCTATGTCATCCTTGAGTGCCATTCTGAGTACCAGCCCTGAATGCCAGCCTTGAGTGCTAGTGTTGAATGCCACCCCTGAGCGCCACCCTTGAATGCCACCCCTGAGCGCCACCCTAAGTGTCAACCCTAATTGCAAGCCCCTTGAGCGCCAGTCCTGAGTAACTGCCCTGAATAAGAGTGACACATTTTTCAAGTCACTGGTGTCTGTCGTACACTCTCTGACATATACACTGGTATGTGGAGGCCAAGAAGGCTAAATCTCCCAAGGTCACTCGTAAGATAATGCATCTGTGGAGGCAGCAGGTCACGGTTCCCTGACCCTTGACCTCTTCAGTGAAACCTTCGAATTCCATCAGAGTCCATGTTCGGTCACTGACCTCTTAATCAACCTCTCCTCACTCATCCTCCCCGTATGTCCAAACCATTTCATTAAATGCAGCAGCAACGCCAAACAACAACAACAACAGCAAACA
Organism: Panulirus argus; assembly: GCA_038088735.1. Lineage (NCBI taxonomy): Eukaryota > Metazoa > Arthropoda > Malacostraca > Decapoda > Palinuridae > Panulirus > Panulirus argus. Next base: position 3,814 of record JAYMFT010390868.1, read on the forward strand.
TAATAACAGGACAACAGTATCAACAGGAACGGTAACAAGAAGAGAACAGCAACAAGGGATGCAACAGCAACACATCCTAAGCACCACTTCAACATCCAAAGCATCACTTCAACATCCTGAGAGTCACTTCAAACATCCTAAATACTTCACTTCAACTCTTCGTAAAACCTTCTCCGTCAAATGCATCTCTCCTCACGATATACACACTATATCATACCTAAACTTACCAGCGCTACAGCACTCCGTTGTAGGGGTACATCCTCCTCCTCCTCACCCCCCCCCAACACCACCCATCCAACTGGCCCTTCCATCTCACTACCCACCACACGTAGCTGCTTCATACCACACCCTCAACAGCACCCACCCACCTCGCTGCTCCATCACTCCCGCCCACCACACCCTCAACCCCCTAACTAACCCACCTCATTACCAGCCCCACCCCAGGTTCCTGCACCCCAGCAACCTCACCGCTGGCCTCCACCACCCCTGGGGTTAGCGAGACAAGAGCCGCCACAGTCTGCAAAAGATGTACTCGCCAAGTATTAATTACAATTACTATAATAGTAGTGTTCAATTATGTCCGGTGACGCGGGCTCCCCACCGATGTACGCTCCGCGGTAATTGACGGCAACTGGACGGGGGTTCGATCGTTCAATTATAGGTGAAGAGAGAATTAGCAGTTTAATTAGCTGCGTCCGGTGGGCTCCGGCCGTCCGCGCGCGGGGAGCCAAGCGGAGATGCCTCAACCTGACCAGTGGTCAGAAGGTTTGGTTTCTTCAACCTGACCAGTGGTCGGAGGATCTTGAACCTGGCCAGTGGTCAGAAGGTTTGGCTTCCTCAACCTGACCAGTGGTTAGAAGGTTTGGCATCTTCAGTTGGCCGGTTGTCAGAGGGTTGGCTTATCCAACTTGGCTAGTGGTGAGAAGGTTTGACTTTTCCAACCAAGCCATTTGTCAGAAGGTTTGGCTTCTTCAACTGGCCAGTGGTCAGCAGGTTTAGCTTCTTCAACCTAGCTAGTGGTCGGAAAGTTTGGCTTCTCCAGCCTGACCAGTGGTCAGCAGGTTTAGCTTCTTCAACCTAGCTAGTGGTCAGAAAGTTTGGCTTCTCCAGCCTGACCAGTGGTCAGAAGGTTTGGCTTCTTCAGTCTGGTTCAGTATGAGAATGTCTTCCTCAACCGAGCTGATATCAGAAGATTTGGCTTCTTCACCCTTCAGAGGGTGTGTGAGCGTGTGAAGAATACATTACAAACTATATAAAAAATGAACAGCATTTGTGATAGTTTTTTTCTCAGAACTTTGGTTACAGTTGTGCTGTCTCAGAGTATCATTAACCCATAACTGTGGATATCAAAACCACAGTTACTCATAATCTCTCTTCCAACAGAGGGAAAGGTTACCGACGAAAAGTCAGGTACGAGCGATCGCCAGTCACTCTTGACGTAACATTCAACACGGTCTGTAACGCCACATTTCTCAGATTTGCAAATACTGATAATCTTTGCATTACTCTTGGCAGGAAAAGCTATGATAACATCCTCAATGAAAATGATATGGACATGGAATGTGTGAGTCTGTTACTTTCCAATGTATGAAGTGATTTAGAAGTAGAGAGCGCTAGAGTTGGGGTAGCGGTGTAAGGGATTCACCGAGAGGAACTTCCCCGAAGGAAAGAAAAGCACACACACACACACACATCCCCTTTGTGGTGACGAAACCTTTCACACAGTCGGGCAAGCGATCATTCACCCAGTATTACATAATGACACCTAATTCAGTATTAATGGTATGCTCTTTAACGCCATGTTTAAGCTTTTGTTCATTTTTCATGTGATTTCTAATTCTCGGCCAATTTGCCGTGGGTGGATGGGATGGGAGGCAGGGCACCTCTGGCTACCACCATCTCTCAGCTCATCACGAGAGTACGGAGTGGAAAAAAATGGGACTTCTGGCTCTCTTTCAGCTCAACGAGAGGACAGGGGGTGGAGGAAAGGGGACCCTGGGCTCTTTTTCAACTCAAGAGACCAGGGAGCGGAGGGAAACGGACTTTTGGATCTCTTTCCACTCAAGAAGCGAACTGGGAAGAGGTAGCCACAGCCGCTGGTGGTTCGATCACAAACGAACATACTACGAGTCATCACTTCGACAGGAAACATTTCCTCCTCCGAACTCGTTTCCACACGCTGCCCTCGGAGGCGTTTCAAAAGCTCCCATGCTTATGAATGACGTTCAAGCATAAAGCCACAGTGATTAAACAACAAATAGCACGGTTCACGAAGAATAAATCTACAGCTTTTATCGCCACTTGGGGCTCGATATTACACTAATCATATCACGTGTGGCGTGCTAAAACGTGTTCACTTCCTGAGAGTTCATCGTAGCCAACGTGTGTTAAACACGTATGTCGGGCGATGACTGTTATTAGTTTCATACAAGTATCATTTCATATCTGGCAGTTCTGTTCGAATATTTTCCCCCCTCGGCTCCTCTCTCTCTCTCTCTATCTATCTATCTATCTATCTCTCTCTCTCTCTGTCTCGGTAACAGGTGGTAGGCAGCTACCGACCAGGGTATCGGGAGGGTCAGTGATGGACCACATCAGCGGCTGTCAAGCATCACTCCTTTGACCTAGGAAGCTGTCTTCTCAGCTACACCCACACGAGGGCTGCTAGCATTTATTACACAAATATGCAATCTCTCCATCTCAGACTCAACACCTTGACAACACGTAACTCACACGACTCGTCCTTCACAGCTCTAGATTTTCCTAAGCTAACCACCACTTAGAAAAATTTCGTCGTAAGTACTCTCAAGTAGACACTCTCTTTCTTTCTCTCCCAGAAAGAGCTATCAGCATAAAAGAAAATATTCAAATTAGCACCAAATGGAACCATGTCTGATGAAGGTGGTCTATTTAGATTTGTCACAAGGAATGGCATTACTTTCAATTTTCATTTTGATAATGATGCCAGATGTTGACAGTTAAGTAAGAGGAAACAGAGGCAGGTGATTCATTAAGCATTTAGTACAAATAAAATAACAAGACCAGAAAATGATTAAAAAAAGTTTTAAAAAAATCGGTTCAATATACATATGATCAGAGTTGAACCTACTGGAATTTAACGAAGACAAATTTGAGCGTGTAAGTCATGTATCAGTTTGCAATATACTGAAGACGCCGTATATAAACACCCAACTGGGAAAATGACAGAGTGAAAGAAACGTCAGTGATCGAGTAGTCATCATAACCGAGCAACTAGTATCCAGTGAGCATATAGAGATGTAGCAGTACTGATTCAAGAAGTGAGTGGTAGGATAATGAGAACTTTCGCTTCAAGGAAACTTTATGAAACGTTTTGAGAAGCGGTATTAAGTACTGTCGTCTCACATGCTCTCCAACGAAACGAGTGGAAATAAAAATGTTAGGGAAGAATTCTGGAACACTTCATAAGCAAAATCGAGAGGATGGAAAGTATGTTCGGAATACCAAGAGACGCTGGAAAACCCCAAACTATACAGCCTTAAAAAATGATGGGAAAGGTACTTGATAATCTACGCACGACCACAACCTGAAGGGATAGGGTCAATATCAGGAACTTAAAAGCCTCTTAACGAAGACGTAACAGAGCTATCAAGTCTGCAAGAAGGCTATGGAATATGCTAACAAGATATCAAACATATACGAGAGCCCTGCAAGAACGCTTGAGGTACTACCCATTGCACTACCTGAAGATGTAAGGAACATGCGTAGAACAACAATAGAAAAAAACAAAAGAAAACTGATGCATGGTTAAAGTTAGTCCGACATGAATCCAGATTCGATAATCATGAGGGCAGCGGGAGAAGCAAAACAGATCAAGCGAGACGCGTTTTAAGATTGATTTGATTTGTGCAGGGAACTTACGGCAAATTCATTGTGCACCCCATGCTCATCCTTGTGAGCGATAGCACAAAAGGATCACAGAAGTCACAAAGGGTCTTAGTCACACCCCAGTGGGTTGATAGTACGTAGAATGTTACAATCCATAGCGGTAAGAGCTATGTGCTAAACCAGCCCTTTGACAAAATCCTGTCTTAGGTTCTCGGAATATGTATTCTCTCTCTCTCTCTCTCTCTCTCTCTCTCTCTCTCTCCCCACGTCTTCCTATTTACTTATCTTTATCACCTTCCCTCTCTCTCTCCTCCCCTCTCCCGAACCACCTCCGTCAGTGACGTGCCAACAAGAAGGAAATTTTCGAGCGATCGCAGGACTGTGTGATGAGTATGTGCTCGTCTGCTGATGACACGGTACTCTCCCATCGCGTCATAAGCAGGTGTTGTCAGCCGTAATGAAGGACACTTCCGTGTGCTCTTCCTATCTGAATACAAGACCAGGATTATGTTTCAGCTTAGAACTTGACGGAATCACTTTGTCCACACCAGTTACGGGAAATCCTCGTGCATCCAATACAGACATCTACATCTCCAGGCACTTCGGCAACAACACATTCTCAGAGCATCATCTGTGTCGTATTTCGGTCAGAATTACGAATCAGTTCACTTACTTCATTTTCGTAACTGAACAAAGAATCTTCAAAGTTTCAAAACGAAAAAAACAAACAAACGTGAATTTGATGCTTCAACGAATTGATTCGACGAGAACTTTTGATAATGGAATATGTTTCTCAACGGAATCTTGATAACAAAATCTGTTAGTTACTACCTAATCAGTTGAGTTTTGGTTTAATTGAAATGTAGTTTATCATACTAAAAAAACTAAATGCCTCAAATGCTTTGGATATGTCAACACAGTATCACCCCAAATCTTAATACAAAATAGAGCATCTATACCTATTTTCTGTACGATTATTTATACATTCGTGCCTTGTAACCCCTGAAACTAATTAGAAACCAAGAGATGTTGTTCTGGAGCTGAGAAAAACGTCAATTGAAAACCTAGATTCTAGTTCTGCAAACAAGAAATTCGCTGAATTCGAGGTGGCCATTGCTTGAGCTGATGGGCTGCGGAATATAAACACAGTTTATCACCTCTCTTTCTCAGATATACTACACAATACATCCCTTAAGTCTTCAAATACACGTAACTTATGTACGTATATACAACCAGTTATCCTTTACAAGGACTGAGAGGCTATAGAAATTCAGAAAAGGCACGCTTTCTGTAAATATAGAAATTGAACCGCAAGATGTAACACATTCACTTTTATCAGAGATAAAGGTTGTCACGTAATGTGCTCAAATCTGGTCAACTGACGATTACTGTAGTGCATCATGGCTCTTGGGGTAACTCGCTAACCACGTCATCTTATCGTCTCAGAAGTCATCAATATCATTTCAAAGTCAAATTAAGATTAGATTTGCTCAACTAAAGTGAAGGAAATTTGATGGGAATTTCTTGAATCCGAGTCACCGTCAATATGCTAACATTTTAAGAATTAGTGTTGAAACTGATAATACTATAAATTACACAGGATCACGCAATGAAATATCCTAAACAGAACAGTAATATTCTACAGATTGGGAACGACACACGGTAAAAAAGTTTCTAATCGGAAGAGTCCGATGAATTTCGAAATGACTAATGCAAAACGTGTCACCTCGGCAGGGTTGGTAAGTGTGAATGCGAGACAAATTTCCTACTAATTAGGGCAACCCCACTTACATGGAAAGGTGAAATCAATACAACATTTACGATGGCAAATGACAGGAAATGTCGCTATAACTGTATATATTACAATATCATGAAAGCAAGGCTACCGATGTGATGCCAGACCAAATGGGCATTTCTTGTAGTCCATCGTTCGTGGTGTCATATCGTTTCGCACAAAAGATGGTACGATACTTCTTTTTCTTTTCACTTTGTATGCATCACCGCGTGTACCCCCAACTCCTGTCGCTTACCTCTGTCTGGCCGAGAGCCCTCCTTAGGGGAAATCAGTCACGAGATACTATTTCACGGTAAATCTCATGTCTATTTACAAGATTTAAAAATCGATGTAACGACTTACACTCGTAATAATGGCCGCAAATACACCTCATCCACATCACGAAATGTGGCAATGGAGTTAATGATGATAAATTAATTTGAAGAACATCTAAATCAAAACGTAACACCCGAACAGGATTCAAGGATAGGAAATTCTGAGATGATTAGAGTCCATAAACTACGTCTAAACGGAAGCACCACTGCAAACTATCCTTCCAAATGCTCTCTGGCTTTAATACTGTAAATTGATCGGGAGTGACTCGTCCCCTGGTGTGAATACCTGTGGCTGGCCGGATCGCCAAACTGAGTGTTGCTGGTAGAGAACCAGGATTTGATTTAATGGATCAAGTCTTGTATCACTCCACTTCCTCTGTTGAATCAACAGGTTGCATACACCGTCGTGCTTGAGGATCGTACCGTTGCGCTCAACGGTGCTATCGTGCTCAAGGTCTGTGCCGTCGTGCTCAAGGGGAGGTTACACCTTGAAAGTATGCTGGAGCAAGAGGTGGTATAGCGGAAGTCCTCTCCGCTCCCTCGCCAACGCCACCCAACTTTTACGGATTGTCGTGTGTTTAATCCCAAGCTAGACGCCTCCCCTGCACATAATAAAAAAAAAAATCAACCGAAATTTTTAAGCAAGCAGTGAAACGGGGAGGAAATTGCTCATTTGGGTGTAACATTTTGTGATAATTACCTTGCCAATTGTGAAGGGGCTTCCGCAGTTCTTGCCGAAAATATGGTGATTCCTGCGCGACGTCGACTCCCGCGCCCTCGCTACCTCGTAATTATCCCGACGCTACAGAAGGCTCCCTAACGCTCGGGCAGAGCTTATTCATCAGGCAACACGCCAATTGCTTTATAAGATTGAGCTAGATCATACCACGCTCAAGTGATTGCCTGTAATGAGATCAAATTGTTCAAATAATTGCCCAGCTTACCTGCTTTGCCTGGAAGACCCGAGTTAATGATATCAATTCAGAACTGTCACGCAGCAGCGGGCAGGGCCTGACACGTAAATGAGCTCCGGGCAAGAACGACGCACATAGACAACCTCGACTCGAACACCGCCAGAAAACATACCACCACAGCGACGTGCCATCAAAGCACCTCGCGAGCAGGAACGGGTCTCCTGATGTGTAAGTGAAATTTACCTTTTTTTTTTTTACATATATATATTTATATATAGATTTTTTACCGACACGTCAATTTTAAAGGTTGCCCTCCGCTACCAGTGAGACACAGGTATGCGGGATTATTACGAGTTATAAAAGTGTAAAAAAGAAAAAGGGCAAAGGTTCGTATCATGAGGTAGATTGGAATGAGGAGGAATTCGCAGTAAGCAGCAGGTTTATGTGTGCGGAAAAAAAAAAGGTATAAGAAGCGTTCGCTGCTGCTGCTGCTGCTGCAGTAATGAATATGAATTCCAAGGAGTCGATCTGTTATAAGAGCTTTTAGCACCGTGTTTGACTCCTCGGCCTTTGATAGTACGAGTCTCGAGAACTACGTTGCGACCCTTGGGCATGATGGTCTAGCATTTGATCACTGGCCTTTGAGTGTTGGTCTAGAGACCAGACCTCCATTCTCAAAACACCTGCTACCATGCTATTGGATCGTACCGTCGTGTCAAGTGTCGTAACGTCGTGATCAGGGGTCGTACCGTCGTAATCAGGGGTCGTACCGTCGTGCTTAGGGGGCAAAAATTGAATTACAACTTTACGTAACTTGGGTACTGCTTTGAGATCACACCACCACCATTACTAGTTAGCATGCGTAATATATCCACCTTAATTCCGGGTTTCGATGACCAATACAGGTAGGTCGGAACGAGCGGGAACCAGAGCAACCGAGCACACCATTAAAGCTTTATGGTTGACTCTGAATAATGATTAACAGGGAAGAGTTCTTTTATTCCTTGGAAACGCTAATATGGATATTTTTCAATCACATTTCAACTTGAGGGTAATCGCCTATCTACATAGTGTTGGGCGAGGGGGCCCCATCTCTTGAACTTTATGTACGACAAGATTTTGCCTTTAGGCTGGGCTGGCGCGCAGCGCTCACCGCTTTACGAAGGAAAATTCAGATTTAAGAATAATGAATCGTGTGAGTTATATGTTAACAGGTGTTATGTGTGTGCTAGAGCTTGTGCGTTTGTGTCTGGACTGAAAGCCAGAAAACCAGTTGTATGCGAGGCAGAAAGAAAAGATAGCAACCTGGGCCAGAGAGAGGAATTTGACAGCAACTGCAGTGTTGCCTAACTGTGCCTCGGTCACTAAGTCTCCCGTTACCCAAGGAACAGTACCTCCCTGGTCGGTGGTTGCCTGCCATATACAACCTGAGCAAGGGAGGGAAACTTGACAACCACTGCACTGCTGGTTCACTGCGACGCTGTGACTAACCCTCCCGATACGCATGCGGTAATACCTCCCGGTGGGTGGCTGTGCTTGCCACCCACTACCTGCGTGTGGGTGTGTAACTACCAAGTTGTAATTACCTACATGTGCTGTACGAGGAAGGAATCTAACACACGTGGGGTTCCGTATCTTTGACATTCTCTACTGTCATACATCTTGAACATATGGATGGTGTTCTCAGTCATTCTGTTCCATGCATCCACCACACTTATACTATAAAAGTATTTCTTTACATTTTTTTTTTTTTAGTTTCTTCCTTAATTTCATGTCATGTCCTTCGGGTGTGTGTGTGTGTGTGTGTGTGTGATCATTTTTTTGTGTATGACATGGAGAGAGTTTTGCACTCGCGTTGCCCCGTCCCTTAACCTTGTATATATACCATGTCTTAACCTTATATACACACACATATATACACCCCAGCTTATACAGATACCTATTCATCGTCCATCCCCAAAGGGGAGGATGAAAAGCTAAGTTGACTGTGGGCCAGCTAGTACTGTTCGGGACTCAAGCCCGGGCCTGATAGGTTGGTAGTTCGCATTGCTAACCACTGATCTACGTAGGATCGTAAAGGCTTTATCAAATGTCCTATTTCTTAGGAAACCTGACCTTTCACCTGATGCTAAAGATTTCTTTGCTGAACAAGGACTAGAACTTGCTGACTGACACCAAACTCTCTGGCGAAATACTAAATTGGGCACCATACTCCCTGGAAACAGTAAAGGATATGGAATTCTGTCTCACATCCATAGCCTTTCAACACGTCAGGCAAGTCGCCCCACGCAAGACGCGCTCATCTGCCCACAGCTTATCGGTTCCATTACCATCTGGCGTGGTGTAAACAGCTTCATCAAGTCAAATTCTTATGGTTAAGAAGTTTGTTCCTCTTTCCACTTGGAATAAGCATATGCCTAAACTGGTGGTTCTCAAAGTGGTCGTTATAGACCCCTAGAGGTCGATCGAACTGTGCAAGGGGTCAATAAATGTCTAGAGGTCGACAAGGAGTCGATAAAATATTAGGGGTCAAAACGCTTCAAAAATCTTAATAGTTAAATGGTTAATCGTATGCAAATGAAAGTTAGAGTAAGTTTCATTTCGTCATGATATGGAAAACTAAGCCTGACGATCATCATTAGGCCCATCCACCACGTTAAAGATGTAAATTTCTTCAATTAAAAGGTATTTTCCTTTAGCTACTTTAGTTCGACACTTGCTCAGTTTGGTGATTTCGTATATATTGCGACTGGGGGTCGACAAAGGCTCATAAGCCTGTGATGAGGTGGACAAATTCAAAAGTTTGGGAACCCCTGGCCTAAACTATGGAATCAGTTTGCACTAAATTATAAAGCAAAAACTTACATCTTCCTCTCAATCTTCTTCGACAAATGGGTTCCAGACTGATGGGGACCAGGCGTACTGTTGGCTCAGAAGGTGACGGGGGGTGGGGGGGGGTGATGGCCTTTCGGCGGGAGAGCCCCAAAATAACGGAAGAATCAGAGGAATTGATGACGTCCGTGGGCTCGCAAAACTATTTATCAATTCATTTTCAAAACATTTCTATTGTTCCCCCATTTACTCACTCCTTACAAGCATTTTTTTTTACATGATTTTTTTTTTATCAAACTACAGTAAGATGTACTACAACGAATAATACCTTCACACAATAAAAGACAAGCTAAACGATGAGAGAAGTGGATGATGACGCCGACAAGTCAAAAAAATATTGAATTTCATGTTATCGTTGGTGGAAATTGTTTGGTGTAAAGAAAACGGGCCTAACGGCAACTTTGCAGAGTTGTGGCGGGGGAAGGGGGGGTACTATTTTAATTTTGGAATCCGATGTTCCATAGGATTAACAGCTTGCTAGAAAACTCTGATCTGATAATGGAAACAATAAGAATTCTGTTACAATAACGGCAGAAATGCGGCTGTACTTTACATGAAAATCTCTCAATGAGAGAAATCCATTTCCCCGTAATACCGGAAAATTTACCCTTGGACTCCGAGTACACGAAGATGACCTTTTCTCTCAGATCTGGTTATAAGACATACATCCTTCAGCATTATCCTGGCTGCATTATCACCACATTAGTACTACCATCCTGTAAGTCAGTATTATTATTTTCTTAAACTCGTCGTTTTCTACTGCGCCCTCTGCCATCAGAACTTGTCTTTGCTAGAACTTATTCATAAAGTGACATTATTAGTGACTTCTCACCGATATCCTCACCAACTGTATCTAAGACAAACGTTCATAATACTAGAATAACTGCTAGTACCCTGACCAGCTAGTGTACCTAGTTTCTTGCAACCTCTCGCACACACGAAAAAAAAATATAACGAATTATAAGACTGTAATAATAACAAAGTACGTCTTACACAGAGTGTACAAACGTAGCTGTGAATCATTCTTAAAACTGGCAGGGAAGGTTTATCTCTACGGCTTCTTGGCCAGAGCGTAATCCAGCCATTTTCTGAATGTTATATGGCTGCCACCCTCTATACGCACCTTCCTTGGAGCTACCTCCCACACTGTACACTCCCCCCACACACACACCACCAAACTTGAAGTTACCTCCCACGATGTGGTTATCCCCCCACCCCATCCACCAAAGTAAACTCCTACATACCCTAAATGTTGTTATATATGTCTCGCTCTTGAAGTATTAAGGAAAAAAAAAATTGCTTTTCGAAGATTATTATACGTTTTCCAATAATGATTCTTGGGTGACTGGGATTTTATGTTCCTCTTACAATTTGGTTTTGATAAAAATGCAACCATATATTTTCTTCTTATAAGCAAAGTACCATTACTCAAGTCGAATCTGTACCTTCATTCACCGAACGTAAAAATGACACTAAAGAGGGAAGAACCATGAAGCAGTTGCCCTACAAACAATACTGTATCTCTTCGCAAGGCGAAAACGGAATGCAGGACCCACAACACTAAATATTAGTTCTACTAAAACCTAGCTAGACTAAATGTCACACTACGATATCCAGCGCAAGAATCGCCTTGGAGTGCACGGGCAAAACAGTTGAATTAACCGAGGCGTTTCGGAGAAAAAGTATCTCAATAAACATCAAATGTTCATGAGGAGACAACGGAATGCTTGGCCTGTGAAATTAATTTTTACATCTACCGAATCTTTGGTGAAATTAGAATGAGTTGTACTATTACGACACGAAGAGTCACAAAGTTACACAATTACGCAGGTAAAACGATATCATTACAGTTTCGGACATCCAGCGGATTTTCTTAGATTGTGTTCCGTTTGTTGGGTTAGGTTAGGTTTGGTTGCAATTGTTTTACCAATACTTTTATGACGTGTTTTGCGAACGATTCTGACCTTCATAGTCTATCGCTAACAGGTAGGTGTCCGATACGGTAAATTTTACCTTAAAAGACCCTCATGCAATGTTGCCCTGTGACCAGCGACTTGTTTGTGTATGTCGTGCGCACGCAATGGGTATCTACAAGCAACATTCTACAATCGAGACTGAGCACAACGTACGACGGTACTTACCTCACTTGCGGTGTGGGATTCGGCACACTCCCTCCCATGAAAATCTGGAGAATAGATTTCCTCTTTTCTTCACCTTTTCCATTTCTTGTCATACACAATTTACATCGTTTTCAAAAGACGACGATTTTCTGCAACTGGCAGGACATGTTCTGCTGTGAGGAACTAATGACTGTCAGTTGTTTTTGGATTAATAGGTTATTATGCTATTTACTGTTCTTTTGAGTATTTTGAACATGAAGGTACGATCCTTTAGCACAACGGTACGACCGCTGGGTACGACAGTAGGACCCTCGTCGTACCGTCCTTTAGATATCATGTGAAAGGCTAAGCCATCATATCCAAAAGTATTACCGTCGTGGTTTAAGGGACGCAGAGTCGTGCTCATGGATCGAACCGCTGACAAGCTCAGGGGGAGTTAAAATTTCAGACACCATCAGATCAACGTTGCTTACAACTCTGTGTAAACGACCTGAACACTTAAATGCACGGTTCGTCATCCCCCATTATCAATACTGTCGTACTTTCCCGGTCATAAAATTCGCAAACAGTATAAGCACAAGCACCTCAGACCAGCAAGTACCAGCAATAATAACTTACACGAATGTAAAACTTTCACATTATCATCGGACCTCCTTTATCGCGTGTACACTTCACTATGTCAGACGGTCCCTCTGTCAACCAATGTTGATAATGAGAGTATCACTGGCCTAATCCTCAGGCACAATATTTTGAGGTCAGAAATTCACGTCAATATTGATCATTTTACGATGAAAGACGATCGTGCAGTAACTACGAGTTTAGGATCACGTATGATTCACTTACCATACACACCGGGAAAGTGAATGACGTTGACTGGGTCAGCCAGTCAGTCCTGCTAGGTTGGTGCTGAGGGCTCCACGCCGGAGTGATGATTGGCCATTGAACAGGCCATATAACCAGCGGTTAAGACAACCATTAGCAGAGAGTTGGAACTTTTGTCTATTATTATTACAAAATACGTCACGTTTTCCGCCTAATCAAGGAAAACATTTATGGGTGACTTCGATATAAGAGAATATAAATATATACATGGTTAAATTCAATAAAATCAATCATCCACGAATATAATTGTTACCCTAAATGCGTGATGGAAGCATTAAGAAGAAATCCGAATATCCGCTAGTGAACGCTCAACCGCTTACTATGTATCGTATGGAAACATATGTTTCCATGCATACCTTACAAGCTAACATAATTCTTTGCCTTGATCATTTGAGTTATAGCTACACACACACACACACACTTGGCTTAAAGGTCAAGAGACGGGGCAACACGAGTGTCCGACTCTCTCCGCGTAACGCACAAATAATAATCAGAAACAGTAATCACACCCATATCAGTAAAGTGTGTACGCCTAAACTCTGTGGACCGGACACAAGTATATATGTATTAACGTCTTGCGTCCGGCCCACCGATGCCACACATCCAGGTGCAGATGATACATTCGTCAGGTGAATGTTAGCAATGACAACGGGAAGTACAGTATTAATCTGTCTAAGGATGATGCTAAGAATTACCACCTCTCCATGGATGATCAGAACAATAAAAATTTCTCCAAGGATGATACTTACATCAATAGACTCTATAAGGATGATATTGGCAATTATAAATTCTTCAACATTGACATTTACAATTAAGGACTCTCCTAGGATTATATTTACAGTCATAAACTCTCCAAAGATGATATGTACAATACAAGAAATTGAATTTGGACACTACCGCAGACCTGAAATCTATTATCATCCAGAAAACACAGACCCCGGGAACTTCAGGGTCTGTCCTAATCTTGCTCAGATCAAACAAAAGAAAACGGAGGAGCTCAGAGGAAGCGAGGAAAAAAAAATATCCAGTTTTATATACTCGTATGATGAGAATATCCGTGACGCAAAGTCCGAAATCAATATATAAACTTCTGGTGATTAGAATTCTCATTTTGTTTTCTCTGAAGATATGATCACTGCAATTTTTGTTTAATTTCAGCACAAGATAAGTTTGATGTAAGTTAAGTGTCTTGACATTCGTACTTTTTACTATAGGTATGTTTAACTGTGTGTTACGATTTCTGGCTTAACGCTACGACACTTGTGTATGATGACCTGGACTATGCCAGGTTAAATTCTTAAAAACATATTCTTCGAAAAACATTTTCTAGAGAGTAGTATCTTTACATTCTTTTCTTTTTCCCAATATTAAAGCTTAAAATATACTTGGGGTTCACTTGCTACTTCGATGGAACTGGAAGGCAATTAATTTCTTCATCAGTGAAGCGTTCGACTCCCTGCTGCTTGTAACTTGATGTATGTTTTGGAGTTGTGTGTGAGGATAGGGTCCATTATGCGTCAGTTCTTTTCTTACTTTAAGCTCACCCAAGTGGCATAGGATAAGATAGTTTTTCTAAACTTGTGCTTAATATTTGGTTTAAGAGCCAGACGTGTGTCAGCGAAGTGTTCTTGTCATTCATGTGGTTACGTAGTAAGGCTTCTACTCCATTGCCGTGATGTGTTCACGGATGCCAAGCTTCACCAGCTGCACATCTGGGCGAGTCGCCTTACTCACTGCTTCCCGTGTGTCGGCCACGGGGCCCAGTGCCTCACGTGCCAAACCCCAACGGGTTCCATCCAAGACGTGTTGGAGGCCCCGTGTGTGGCGGCTTCCCTCCAGCAGCCACAGCCCGTCCGGCCCACGAGAAGACATGAGTGTGTGTATGTAGAGGGCCGAATCTACTTTCATAGATTCCCTATGTTGCACAGGAAATACCTACCGCTAAAACCCGACAAACCCTTGTGTATTTCGAATCTTAAGGGCATTATAAATCACCATGTCTGTCAAAATGTTCACCGTAATTCTACAATCAAATCTCCTCACTCGGAGTCTCTTAAGTTGTTTCACGCCAAAGGCATTCTTATCTCTAAAACACCATCCATGACTTTATTCTGACATTCAGCATTCACATCTTCTAAGGGATTATAACCATTCCTGTTTCTCCTGCACGTCGCCCGTCCTCCTACGCAGTCACTTGCGCTATACAGTACTTCGTCACAGTCTTATCGCCCTCCCTAACCATATTATATGGTTCTGACTGACTCTTTTGGCATTCATCTATGGCTGCCCCTCCCAACCTTATGTTGATGCATTAACTAAAAGAAAAGACTTAATTTCTTTTATTGCTAACTCCAGTCTTACTTATAACGGCTTTATTTGATCTCTCTCTATTCTCCTACCTACCTTTTATGGCAGAAAGGAACCAGACATGGGAACTGGTGATCGTATCTGTGTCGGCCACAATTACTCACCATTACCAGAGACCATAGAATAATTTCAGACTCTAAATACTGTCATCAGTCTAATCACTGGTAAGCAAACACTAAACTGGTAATCAATCTTTAACATTATGGACTACAAAACCAACTGCAACCAACGATGAAGAGAGTCCACACCTGCCGAACCAACCACCCTGCTCAAAAATCAGCCAAAGACCAACCACACCAGACAAAACAGGACAGTCATGATAAACTTACACAAAATCTATCCTGAAGCAATTGCTCACACTCATCCTTTATTCCTTTTGAAACTTCAAACGAAATTAAACCTTAAAGAGATTTCATGCAACTGATCCTGACAAAATATATCAAACTTCCGAATGACACACCTCGTGCCAACTGAAATCCAAGCACTTACAGATATTTTCAACCACACTTCCCAAAAAATTATCCACAACAGTGTCAACCGAAATGTCCCACTCTCACCCATACAGCATGGCTTTAGACATAATCACTTCACGACCACACTGCACACCTCCCACACACAACACATCTTATATGGCTGAAACCTACCTCAACCCTACTCCTTCATAGTTTTTTTTTTTTTTAATGTTGAAGGCTCCAGTCACGGACAAAAGTCCACATCAAGGCCGGGTCCTAATTGAAATATA
>JAYMFT010390879.1:0-19706 GCA_038088735.1 Panulirus argus
CCTCTAAGGCTCAATCCTCTGTTCTTAACGCTACCTCGCTAACGCGGGAAACAGCGAATATGTATGAAAAAAAAATAATAATATTAATAATAATAATAATAATAACAATAATAATCATAATCATAATAATAATAATAATAATAATAATAAGCTGGAGCCCCACTAATCAAAATAGACCGTGCACATATTCCCTGGTTTAATGAGACCGCATACGTTCTCCTGATCTACGTGGACGGCGCAAGTGTTCCCCTGATATACATAGACTCCAGATGTGACCTTAATGTACGTAGACAGCGCAAATGTTTGCCTATGCAAGTACACTATACAGGCGTAACAGACTACGCAGATGATCCGTAATCAACATTTTGACCACAGAGCATTTTGTATGCGCAGCTGACCATAAAACAGCTCACATAAGTGCAGCTAACAACAAAGCAGTTTACACAGGCGCAGTTGAGCATGAACCAGTATGCGCAGTTGCAGCTAACCATACACAGTTTACATGGGCGCAAACGACAAGAAAGCGCGTTTGCGCCTGCAGCAATTCTTAGACTGAATTGCTGGCCTCAGTACTGTACAGCCTGCGCCACTGTCTTCAGAACACTTGACACAATGCGCACGTTCCCACAGCAGCATCACCCACACTACACAGCTTTGCCCACGAGACGGTGTGATCGTCCCAATAACAGACACACAGATTTTGCAATGTCCCCACAACAGACTGACCGACTACCGAATAAAGATAGACAGACTGCAGAATGTCCCTACAACAGGGACAGACAGACCGAGGGATAGCCCCGCAACAGACATACAGACTTTAGAAAGTCCCATCATCAGACACAGACAGACTATGGGAGGTCCCCACGACAGACAGACTGCGGGATGTCCCCAGGACAGAGAGACAGCGTTATGTCGCCACAAAAGAGGCAGACAGACAGACTGGGGAATGTGGCTACAGCCAGAGGACAGACCTGCTCCTCACTGCCTCAGGCCCACACCCAACACCCTCCGACAAAATGCGCTGGTTAATCCCCGCAATTAGGTGTTGTGGTGAGTGATTGTGTTTGCAATTTGTCGGTAATTGCACAAATCCGCCTCCCCCCTCCGGTGGGAATAAGGGGAGGGGTGGGGGCGAGGGGGAATATTTAAATGAGGGGTTTTTGGCCAACTCAGGTGCGGTGGATATCGATCGAGTTGGAGGGGGGGGGGAGGTTGAGATGAGGGGATGCTTTCTGCTGGGGTGTTTGTATAGTGGTGGTGGTGGTGGTGTGGGTGCATAGTGCTGGTGGTGCGGGTGTGTAGTGGCAGCGGACTGGGGTGTGCACTGGTGGTGGTGGTAATGAAGTTGATACGTATTGGTGCTCAAGTGGATGTGTAGTGATGATGAAGTGTGTGTGTGTGTGTGTGTGTGTGTGTGTGTGTGTAGTGATATTTTACTGGTGTAGGGGTCATGTGGTTGTGTATGGTGTGGGGTAGCTGTGGACCCCTGGTGTCTGGGTGGAGGTTAGTAATGTGGTTGTATGAGGATGAAGTATGTTGGAGGGGTACGTTGTCTGAGGAAAACCCAGAAACCTGTCATACATGTGTGTAACACACACACACACACACACACACACACACACACGCTGGCTCTTTGATCAACTCGGAATCTGGTTTTGATTTTTTGGCAAATAGATTGCACGGTTTCCTGTGACAGTTGAGGAGGCCTGATACCATTACTGAGCATTTATCACCGCGTGCCCGCGGGGAGGGGGTGGCCCTCAACCTTCCACTGCACCTCTGTGTTCCTCCTGGATTCAGGGAGCACGCTCCTTGATCCAGTCGCCGGATAATGGATCATGTTTCCTTTACGACCGTGCCAGTGAATGGCTCAACAGCACTGTCAGATCCTGTACCCAGGAGGACGTCTTCACTGTTCCTCGAGCAGCAGTGCAGTCGCTCACTCCCGTGTCCTGACGTTTGAGTCCGTTCTGCAGTGTATCAAGATAACCTCTGACGTGTTCCAAGTTATACGACCCCGTCCGGGCCACTCCTACCTTCAGTAAATGCTTCGGACAAACAGCAGTCTCGACGTGGCCTCGAACATTAACCAACGGCTCATGACTTCTTGTTAAGTGGGTGTAGTGAATGTTAGGGCCGTCCGTGGTCGCGGTCTGTGGGAACGATCTCATCTGCTGGGCTGAACTGTTAATGGGACGTGTTTGAAGGCTCGAGAAGAAAGCTTGGGCATACTTGAAGAGCAGATGAGTGCCCGTTTCATGCTTGGGGTCTGCCACTGACAGTGTCCGGCGTCGCTACACCACCACTCGACGCTGTGGCTGGTGGATAGCTAGGGGTTAGCGCTACAGGTGCTCTTACGTCCTCACCGTTGCCTGTGTGACTTGCCCAGCCTCCTCATCCTCTCTCTGTCCACCAACCGCGTCCATCTCCCCTCACTCTGAGCACATGCTCATGACAGTGAGAGTATACTTGTCTAGTATGTTCTTAGTTTCTGGTATGTTGTCTTGTTCTCACACAACACTTGCACGACGAAGGTGTGCCTCCGCTCCCCTCCCTCCACCACGGATTCAACTCCCTTCACTCCTCGCCAGACTTCCCCATCCTTACGTATCAAACTTCCCCGCCTATCAAAACTTCACCTTTCCTCCAGCTCCAGTGGCATCCACTCCTTCCAGATCACAATCCCTACTTGTCTCCAGCAACAGACCACACTACCCCTCATCATCTCTCAGAACTCATCGTGGCCGCTCCCAGCTGATGACTCCCCCACCCACCCACCCCCTCCCACCTAAACACCTTGGCCGGCCTGTTTAATATTCTGCTCCTGTGGCATCAACACAGGCCGGGCTGCGTGCAACAAGGGCGTCCGCATGATACATTTACCATTAAGCACGTGTCATTAAACATTCGGCCTTAAGATGCTTGAAATTGAATGCCCGGCGCGGCTCCCGCGCTGAGTCTGTTGTCATGTGCAATGGTAAGGCACCGAGCATCGGTGGAACAGAAGTCCTTCCATTCTGCCTCCACTGTGAGATGATGACGTGCGTAACGCGACGGCAGGAGCTCCACACTGCACTCGTAATGATGTTTCACTCAACACCTTTCCGTGGGAAGCAGCGCAGTAATGATATATTGTGTAACATTTGCTAGAGAACACAGCGATAGTGTCACATACACCAAGAGGGTCGTCATTGAGGGGCCACTAGTAGTGACCTTGTGTTTGACCCCTGCTCTACAGAGCGGACGGCAGGCAGGCAGGCAGGCCGCTATCGTTCACAGCTTGACACACGCATCGCTGCATTGGTAATTTATGCCTGCGTGTTTCCCGTCATCATAACTCAGGCGGGTCGGAATGGTATGTAATTAATGAACATCTAACCATGAGAGAGCCTCCTCGTCGCTCGAGCAAAAATCGAGGCTTTCAATTTCTCTCTTTGGCGACGCGTTCAGGAGTCGGATGACTCCCGTCGAGTGTAACGTGGTGTGTGTGTGTGTGTGTGTGTGTCTGTGTGTAATAAGACAGCTCGGAGAACAGTGCGGGTATGGCTTGGGCCCGTGTATCACAAACGTCAGGTGTGCCAAATTGAGGCTTTCAGGGCATTTCTCCCGCACCAGCACACTCACAGAGGCACCTGCTACTCCACACACTCCGAATACCCGTGTACTTCACACACTTCGTCTGTATACTGTACCCACTACAAGTCTATCTCTCTACTCCCCTTCCATTCTTTCCTCTTTTGCCTCTTCCTCTTACCTCTCCCACATTCCTTCCCTATCCTACATCCTTCCCCCACCCCACCCTTCCATCTTCCTTCCTCTCCTCCCTCGCCCCTCCACCACCTTCCCCGTCCCAATGCCAGCGCCCAGAGAGGTTCAACCTTTAAAGGACGCGACACAGTCTTCCTGCACCAGGAACCTATCCCCCAGGACTTACATCTCATCCCTTTGCCTATAGCATACCCTGGGATCTCCAGGCCTTTATGCCACTGTCCTGCTAGCATGCCATTTATACCTCCAACATATTCTTGAAACTGTAGCATACTCCGTTTCCAGCATACCCCCTTTTGACATTGTTATACCTCATGTATCTCCAGTACTCTGCACTCTAGTATACTTCTGTATCTCAAGTATACCTTATGTAACTCCAGCATATCCCGTACCACTAACATATCGCATGCAGCATCGGTACGTCAAAAACACCTCCAACATACTAACTCTGCTTCCATGAGTATACCCTTTGTCATACAGACATACATTTAACGTAAGTAAAACCCCTTTTAACATTTGAATACTAATAAAACACATTCCGAAGACCCCTTTTCCCACCCTTACAGTTCTGTTATACTTCACATCATCAGCATACGCGCTATACCATCATCATACTATCACTGACATATCACCTGGAGCACCAGCTTAGTATACCAGCGGTTGTTAGTTCTGCCTTACGCGAGGGACAGCATCTTGGCAGACTCATGGGGCAGCTTGATACGCAGGGCGCGACTGACCCAGGAGGCTTCCGGCGGGCCTCACTCCTCACCCAGGACGCTTCCGGCGGTGCCTAATCCTCACCCCGAAGGCTTCAGGCGGGGCTCACACCTCACCCTAAAGGCTTCCGCTGGGGTTCACTCCTCATATGCAAGGCTTCCGGCGGGGATCACTCCCCATATATGAGGGTTTCACAGCCATGCACCCATGGGAAATCGCGCATTGGTTTCATCTCTCGGTGGATGAGGAAGGGGAGGACGAGATCTCAAAACTAACAGCACTGATAAGAGTGAGGGAGGAGAGGGGAGGATCAACTGCCGTGAGAGACCGGTAAGGTTCCTCACACGAACATCACCCAACCTCACGAACTCGGGAGAAAAAGTGATGCTGGCAGCTTGCTCGCAAGCCAGTAGATCCGACGCCGCATATATTACCAGTAGTAAGAGACTTACACCTGAAAATAGAATCACTCACTTTATGGAATGGGTAAACTCGAAAAAGCTTTATATTTATCGTGTTCTCTCCCAGGATATCTGATCCCCTGTCATAATTACACGTAAAATCTTTACTCCCCAGGTTATGAACAGAGGTATAAATCACACTCCACTTAAACCGTTTCCCTCCCCCACGTATACATACAAGTATAATAATACACACTCCCCTTCATTTATTTGCATTCCGCCAGTTACCATTAAAAACTAATATGCATTCACCACACTGACCATGTCTGAACACATGTCTATACGAAAACACCCAAAGATAAGCAAAATTTGATCCAGCTAATTTATAAAGTACAACTGGACCAAGCTGTTTGTCCTAACGGACACGCGCGCCTCTCACTGAGACAATTACGATAAACTATGTACAGATATATTTGCTACATCTATCATGTAAGAAACGCCGGCTAATCTTCCGATTCAACCATAATTAAAAGTTGTTACATTTAGCATATCAAATAGCCCAGGACGTCTCTAGTGACATGTAAAGAATCGACGAATTGAACTTACTTTATTGGATCGCCATTCTGCTGTTTTCCATCATAGCATAACTTGTCACTGTCAGTATAAGAGTGGTCGACATGCACGGCGAAAATTGGCTTCCCTCCTCTCATCCTTCAGATCTTCAGGATGAGTATGCAGGCTTCAAACAAAAACAAAAAAATATTCAAAATGTCTTAGTCTGTTTTTCCCCTTTCTCAATTCTCTCTATATTTCAATTAGGGCCCGGCCTTGATGTGGACTTCTGTCCGTGACTGGAGCCTTCAACATAAAGAAAAAAAGTCCATGTTCAGGAGTAATTTCTCCATTTGGATTCATTTTTCAGATGTACGCAATATCACCAACACCACGCTGGCACCGCGACACTTCACAGAAGCACAAAAAACACCTTTAGCTGTGTATCTTTGAGTCTGGGGAGAGTAGAGAGAGAGAGAGAGAGAGGAAGAGGCGGCATGCAACCGGCATACCCTCCTCCTCCTCCTCTCGCAAATGTCCGGCTACACACCAGTCTGCCTACCCCGCCTCCGAAAGGTTGACGCCGGCTTTCGTTCCTTAAATCGTACTAATTCAGACCCACGAACAGTATCGAATTAACAGAAAAGGCAATTACATTGGAAATGGCATGAAAAATTTATATCTGACATGATATTAACACTGTCAAACACAAATAAAAAAAAAAACGTTTTCTTAAATGTATTCACGGAAGTCGGGGCACGATCACCGCAAACGTTCGGTCGCATTACTAGCGGCCCGTGGGATGGGAGTGACAAATACTTCGTTGAGGATAGTGACAGCACTAGGATCCCGATTCCTCTATCAGGGAATAAAGTATTAAAACTGAAACCGAAACTGAACTGAGGATTACTGACCCGATGTAAACACTGCGCGGCGAAATAGCAAAAAGATATTCTTGCGCAGGCGATTTAACACCAACTTCCACAAAGTTCCTTGTCATACGGACAGAAATGAATCTCTACAAATATAATTATTGGTGTGTGTGTGTGTGTATGTATTATACGTACAATACCCACTAGGGGAATGTGTATTATTCAAGGGGGAGTGCGTATTAAGAATGTAATACAGACTGGGGGATCAGATAATATATGTATGACATACACTGGCGAGTGCTTATCATACATGCAGTGCTGAGAGGGGATTTGGGGATCCATGGGGGGGGGGTAAATTATACACGACATCGGGACTTTCCTGTCCCTCCCTGCTGTTTCTTTTTTTCTTTCTTTTTTTTTCAGTAGACTAGATCAACAAACAGTAATGTGTTGTCCACAGTTTTCGCGAACTCTTTCAGACAGTGACAATATGAGGACCAGGGGTATATGACTGGGGGTGGGGGTGGGGGGTTCTTCCCAGCACAGGACCGCTCCCAGAGTGTATTTACGTCCGGTGGAACCCGAGTTGGAAAAAGCTTTACAGTCGCGAAAACCTTATTGGGCTGCTGCTTCACTCTTACCTGTACCCTTCACTTGCGGACGATAAAACCGCGATAAAACCAAGAGGACCTCACAGAAGGTTTAATCCAACTTATTTCAATGGAGATAAACCTAAAACAAAACGTAATACACACGGAACACAAAGCAATACAATTCACACCCCAATTATTCCTACCAATGATCCCCAATTGCACACACAGCAGATATCACCTAGACAACACAAGATTTCGAGTGGGCCATTGAGAGCATGCCCTTGCATTCCACCCCAGAATCGGACCCACTGAACTCAGTCTTAAAGAAATAGCAAGTCGTCTCTAGCACGTGCATTAAGTATCCTCTGGAAAAATGAAGTCTAGATTCTGGCATCATTCCCGAGAGTCTGAAACTGACCCACATCGCCCTACTCCACAAAGGCGGAAGCAAAGCGATCCCAAAAAAACTATCGACCGATAGCATTAACATCGCACATCATTAAAGTCTTCGATAGAGTCCTAAGAGGCGAGCTGACTGAATTTATGGAGGTGAACAAGCTTCACAACTCAGGGCAACATGGTTTCAGGGCGGGAAGATCTTGCATATCTCAGTTGCTTAACCACTATGATAGGATTGTTGAAGCTCTGAATAACAAAGAAAATTGCTGACGTGAATTACGCAGACTTTGCAAAAGCAGCTGACAAACGTGACTACAGTGTAATAGCACATAAAATGAGAAAGCTAGGAATAACTGGGAGATGGATATGCAACTTCTTAGATAACAGATCATAACACGTAGTTGTAAACCATGCCACATCCAATGCCTCCATCGTGAAGCTCTGTCCCCCAAGAAACTGTACTTGCACCCCTCATGTTCCTCGTTCTTATATCAGACATTGACGAAAACACTAGCCACAGTTCCATATCATCCTTTGTAGTTGGTACAAGAATAAGTACGAAAACCATATCATTTGAAGATACTGAAAGGCTACAGAGACATAAAGTCTTTAACTGGACAACCAAGAAGAAGAGGCTTTTCAATGGAGATCAATTTCAACTCCTCCGGTATGGGGAAAATGAATAAATCAATAACAACTAAGAATACCGGACAGACACAGACGCGATCACAAACCAGATGAATAATGAGAAAGACTGTGGGAGCAATAATGCATGGCGGCCTAACTTTCAGCGAACATAACATAAAACAACGGTTGCCTCATGCAGAAGGATGGCAGGCTGGATCCTGCGGACGTTAAAGGCAAGGGAAGTAAAACCAATGATGATATTATTCAAGGCGCTAATTCTCTCACGAAATGAGTATTGTTGCCTTCTGACAAGGTGGGCGAAACTGCAGATTTAGAAAGTGTCCTGAGATCTTTCACAACATATATCAATGTGGTACAGAAACTAAATTACTAGGAACGACTAAAAACACTGAGATTATACCCCCTCGAACACAGACGGGAGAGGCATATCATCATCTACATCTGAAAAATCCTAAAAAGTATGGTTCCCAACCTATATTCGGAAATAACATTATACTAGCACGACAGACACGGAAGACTTTTTAAAATACTACCTCTGGAATCCAAAGGTGCCATATGCACGAAAAGAGAGAACACCTTAAACATCCGGAGCCCCGGACTCTTCAAGACCTTGGCATCTACCATGCGAAACAGGATTGGATGCACGATAGAGGGGTTCAAGAGTGCACTAAACAAATATCTACTAAGTGTACCAGACCAGCCAGGTTGTCGAGGTTACGTGGGCCTGAGGGCTGCGGCCTCTAACAGCTCGGTCGACCAACGATCCAATCCAGCAGCCTGGGCCCAGCCAGTGCTATGGGGGTGAAGACCCTCCCGAAGACTCCACGAGGTATCCACTCCACAACCGTTGTGTTATTGACGTGCTCCGTAAGATGATCAAATCTCCGGACGAAAAAAGTCTCGAGACAACGGCTGGCCGCTCGCATCAATTAAAGACTTAAATTATTAAGAGCGGCTGACGATAATTTCTACTTCGTACCGTACGACGTAAGATGCACACTACACAGAGGAGACGAGACTGGAAGGTCTGGCCTGTAATTTGCAGACGAAGATAATCCCACATTGTCATGACGCGTGGACCACTGTGTATGCTAATTTAAGACAATGGAAAGTACTGGCGCAATAAACACACTCTGATGTAAACAGTATAAGAAGCTGGCGGCTAATCCTCGTGCCTTGATTCCACAATATAACATGGATCACACATTAGAAGCTTCCAAGAAAAGAATCCACGAGTTTCTTCTTTGGTCAGCGGGGATGAACTGGCTGCGTGGTCCTGTGTGCTGCAGCTACAGACAGTTTTAGTCGATCAGGTATGAAGTCAGCCTAGTGGGTGACCGGGTTGAGGAGGCAGTGAACAGGCAACACAGCAAACATCATAGAACACTAAGGTATACTCCTTATCACACTAACATTAACTGTATAACTATAGCAACACTAATACCACCCATACCCTTTGTAACGTAAAAAACAGTTCCAAAAAATCTGCAGTGAAACCAGAACACCTGCATACCCTTGCAACCCAAGCATACCCCATGTAACACTAGCATACCCCATGTAAGACTAGCATACCCCTTGTAACACTAGCATACCCCACGTAACACTAGCATACCCCACGTAACACAAGCATAACCCATGTAACACTAGCATACCCCTTGTAACACTACCATACCCCTGTAATACCAGCATACCTCAAGTAAAACTAGCAACCCCCTCTGTAATACTAGCCTACTCCTATAACACAAGCATACCCCTTGTAACATCACTATAAACTTTGCAACACCACCATGTCTTCTGTATACCTACAGTCCCCTGTAAAACTTGCGTTTTCTTATCAGCATATACCTTGCAATATCCATATACTCTAACATAGGGGTACCCATTGCTACATCAGCTTGCCCTCCAGAATACCAACATATACCCCAAACAAAGCCCACATAGTCCCTCGAGCACTTACAGCATACTCTATCGACTACCTTAGCATACTCCATCGATGTACTTGTAACAACACCCTGTTATTTTCTCTACCGTGCTATCCCCGGATATTAACAGACTCCCTGTAGCGTATCCGCAACACCCTCAAGACTCCCTTCAGCACGTAAACAGCCGAGCTCGGTAACTCCAGCATATCTACTTTAACGCATCTTGCGCCCCACCAGCCTGTAATACTCGAATACCTAATGCCATACCGACATACTCCGCTCTATTGCACGTGCTCCAGAGAGAGAGAGAGAGAGAGAGAGAGAGAGAGAGAGAGAGAGAGAGACGGGATAGGGATGCTGAGCAATTATCCTTGGATTAAGTTTCGAAAATTAATTGATAGCTGTGGATTGTGGCTTAATTATAGGCAACGCTGGCGGTAATTATAGATCATGAGCTGGACAAAATTATCGTCACGGTGGGGAAAAGGTTTCGGGAGGACAGTTGTAGGCTGAGGCTGGTGGCTGGGTCGGTTGATGGCTATTCCTTCTGCTGCTGTCCAGATGTGGTCGTGTTGTGTAAAACAAATGGTAATCATTGCGAAATATGTAATGTGTAAATTACCAGTATCATCTAATGACTAACCCCCTCCCCCTTCCTCCCTCCTAACGTTTTCCGTAGGTTAGGTTAGGGCACAGACCTAGCCCAACCCAACCCTGTTGGGTGGAGGCCAATCGACAGGCAATCCAGTTCTTGAACCTACGACTGAGATGCATCATCGACATCTGGTGGGGGGAAAAAAATGGGATAAGTTGCCATTTAGAATTACTAAACTTTATTGTAAGTGCGAATATGCTGATGCTGGTTGTGATCTCAGTCGTCGTATTTCATTGTTTTCTTTTTTCTTATTCACGCAGTGAATTACAACAGCCTCCAGTCTGGAGCTCCCATGATAACTATCACAAAGGCGGACGCACCGCACCACCGCGAACTGCGACTCTCCATAACTATAATATTTTTTTTCTAGAACTCATCAGTAACGATGAGATTCTTTAAAACGGTATTTGCATAGTAGTTACCGATGCAAAACCTCCGCTGTTTTTTATTCGCCAGCAAGGGCGCCATTATTGCAGTATCACATTTAACCTCAGCAATATCTCACGCTGCCCGCCGCTCTATTGTTACCTTCCCATCTGACCGACGCCCGCGTCCCACAGCCCTTCGCGCCACTCCGTTTTCTTTGGTTGGATTCGCTGGGGATGCTCGCAGCGGTCACGCAGCCGCTCCGACTTTGTATGACGGTTGTCGGAGGACGCCCTTAGACTCCAAGTACGAGATTACAAGAGTTGTTTTTACGTTTCGTTAAAAGAGTCTTTTGAGTAGTTATTTCCTGTGGGAACACGGTGTGGTATGAGTGAAAACTGGACTTGTGCCTAAAGTGGTAAAGGAGGTTGATGGAAAGGCGCTCTTGAAGCAGGGTTATCGAGCGAAAACGAGGGACTCTGAGAACCCACGACTCCTTGGGCAGCCAACCATCTCCCCGTGGCTTTGCCGCTCAGCATGGACATTCTTTACGAGGGCTTTTCTATTCCGGCAAACAGTTATGTCTTCTTTTATGCGAGTCCCTTCGGCGGAAGTGGCACTGGGGCTGCCCGGTCTACCGGCGGAGGCGTTATCAACGAAACAGTTCCAGTTCGTAGTGTTTTTACAGTCATACCTAGACTGAGTGAGTCACTGGGTCTCTAGCAGCAGGACGGAACTCACCGGGTAAGATCGGTTTAGACGTTATGGGCCGTATAGACCAGCAGATGAGAGCAGCAATGAACTCGGCACACTAGCAACCAGTTACGAGCTCTGTAGGGTAGCATTTACCAGCTATACAGGTTATCAAGGTACGAGCTACATAGACCAACTGGTACGAGTTGTGTGGATCAGCTCTTACGAACGTTACTGGGCAAGAATTATTCATTCTGTAGATAAATATTTACGAGCCGTGCAGATTAGTACTTACGACCAATGCGGACTATATACGTATATTTCTTTCTTTTTTTTTTACCATCGCGGTTGATGTTGTCGGACGACTTTGCTTTTACACGAGCGAGACGTTTGTATGAGAGAGACGGCTGAGACCGCTGGGAGATGGGTAAAACTGCTGGAAGACGGATGAGACCGCTGGAAAACGGGCGAGATCGCTTGTAGACGTAGACAAGTGAGACCTGGAAGTTCGGCGAGACAGCTGGAAGACGGTGAGACGGCGGGGTATCGTGGGGGGATGTATGGTCACGTGTTGCCGCGGCCAACACTGCTTCACGCCAGGCTTTCGTGATGGTTCACCTCGCCCAGCGCCCGTGGGAAAGAAGAAAGGGTCTACACACACACACACACACACACACACACCAGGAGTCTTGCTGTTTTATTTTCTCTTCCAGCCAGAGGTTTCAGTCGCAGGTTCAAGATATGGCATTATGATGGTAATCAATTATTTTTGTGTAGGCCTGAAGTAGTTGCTTCCAAATATCTCCCATAGCGACTAATGCCTGTGCTGTCTCGCGGCGATTACGTCTGCAGCAAAATAGAAGAAAATATCCAAGATGTCTGCAATTGGCACCGGTATGAATCCAACCCTGACCATCACGTGCGGCAGGGTTAGCGCCAACAGGCGGTGGTGCAATCATCGGTGGCTGCTGCAGGAGGGGTGAGCCCGTGTGTACATCGGTAAGGGCCACCATGCCGGAGGCCCGTCGTTCATCCCCCGCACCCAACTCCCTCTCTCTTTGTGATTAGCAGATGAAATGCGCAGATAGGCGGATCCTCTGTCCGATAGCGTAGACGGCGAACCATTTTCGTAAGAATAGGCTCTAAGTAAGTAACCGGCAATGGCATTTTGACCTGCTCGGGGAACTTGCGGTCATTTCATTTCCATTTCCTTAGCTCTGTGATTATCGTCCTGTCCTGATTTCCTCGCTGATCTATAAGCAAGGCTGCCGAGAGAGGTGGAAAAAACCGGGGAGGCAACGCCTCATTGACTTTTAAGACCTCAGTCGGAGGTTCGTTTTTCTCTTGCCGGAGCATCAGACGATCCTCTTCACGAAGCATCTGTGCTGGGCCAGGTGGTGGGAAGAAATGTTTCCTTTGGGAGCTACACTCTTCACAGGCTGGGCCCTCTGACACAAGCTGTATGGTCTCAAGCTGTATGGTCTGTGTCACGGGCGGAACAGTTCCTTTACCACGACCCCCCTTTGCTGTTGCTCATGTACAATGCAAATGGTCAGGTTCACATTATACTTCGCCCTCTCTATACGTAGCTTATGATGAAAACAAGGAATATCTAACTTTCGTTCACACAAACTACTACATCATTCAAGGTCTAATCACCTTCATTCCTTCACAGTATAACAAGCGCACACCATTGTTGCCGTCTCCTTTGTAACCCTTTCACGGCCTTTTAATTGTTACCTTCCCCGTCCTCGAGGCAAGAGACTGTCTCCTTCTGCTACTTGGAAAGTACCCGAGTGCCGTTTGGCGTGTTGCAGCCACTTTCACTCGAAACATTCCAGAGGAAGGGCTTTCACAACCCCCATCAGGAGGGTTGGCTCTGTACAGTCGGTGTTTGGTATGTCTGATGTGGGCATTAGGATCGGTCGGCTCTTGAGGCGCCGCCCAAGAAGTACCAGTTTCACTCCTGTATCTTTGGACGCGGAGGTTTCTCCGCTGAGCATTGTAGTACTATCCCAACACGCCCCGGCAGACGCGCTGAGTACGGCCGGCGTGGCGGGTTAATAAATGCGCTGAGAACGTCCAGCGTGGCGGCTTAACCAGAAGACGTGCTGAGTACGGCCGGCGTGGTTGTAACGGTGCTGAGTGACAGGAAAACATTTTATGGAAGGCTTTACTCCGCCATAGAGATAAAAACCTTGAGACTAAGAGCAAACAAAGCACCCGGAAATAGCAGTGGCGCGGCTTGCTTACCGAGAGGTCATCGTTATACTGGGCCGAGGACGG
Source organism: Panulirus argus (assembly GCA_038088735.1). Classification (NCBI taxonomy): domain Eukaryota; kingdom Metazoa; phylum Arthropoda; class Malacostraca; order Decapoda; family Palinuridae; genus Panulirus; species Panulirus argus. The sequence continues at coordinate 13,873 of JAYMFT010390879.1, forward strand.
GAGGGAGGGAGGGAGGGGAGGTAGCCAGCCAGCCCGTCCTGACAGTACCCGCAGTCAAGTGTTTGGTGGACACGAGCCATGTTCACCTGGCGTGTCGTGAGGCCGGGGGGAAGGCATTATGATGGCCGGGAGGACCAGACTTTAGGAGAATGAGGAGGAGAGGGAGGAGCAGCAACAGCAGCAGCGGTCTGCCGGGGGTAGATAAATAAGGCGCCAGAAATTCGTATCCAGCAATCGTCCCACACACTCACACACACACATCGGACACCTACGCCATATAACTGTTTACCAGATATTTATCTCCACAGCAAAAGCTGTCCCTTCGCCTATCCAACCACTGTTCTTGTCTCCCTCTAGCCACCCCATCGGAGGAAAAAAAGGAGTAAGGTACAGAGGAGGCGCAGTAACGGGCTAGCTAGCCACTCCGTCCTTGATGCCCGCAAGCTGCCTGACCCTTCACCTCGGCCACCGGCACCAGCCTCATCTTCCTGCACTGATGCTCCCTCCCTCCCTCCCTCCTCCTCTGCCTCACTCTCTCCCTGCCTACCTCCCTCCCTCCTTCCTTCCTTCCCATCTGCTGCACTATCCTGTCTCCATCTACTTAGAATAAGAGTTTAGGATACTGTTACTGTCCTCCAGCAGATAACCTTGTCATGGATCATTAGGTCCTCTTCTGTTATCTGGCCTTCCTCTGTCCTCATCCCCGGTATGCCTCCCTCCCTCCCACCCTCCCTCCCTCCTGTGCCGCTTCCTCGTGATTTACTTTTTCTTCGACCTGAGCCTCTCCCCTCTTTGGGTCGCCCTGACTGGGGTCTTGCACAGCCAGCACGCACCTGGAGGCCCCTGTAATTAACACACTGTTGACTTGCCTCAAACACCTGACTCGTTGCATAAGCCGCCATGCCCGGCACGGATGTGCGCCGATGTGTTTTGAGCTGCCCTCCTTTATTGTTCGTGTTGACCTCTGGTATTGTTCACGTATGTCTGTGCACGTACACGCGCGCATACATAGACAATGTATATATTCAATACGCTTTATTACACACACGCACACACTCACACACACACACACACACACACACACACACACACACACACACACACACACACACACACACCTGGAAGTAAGTTGCAAGAATCTGTGTGCGAGAGGGACTTGAAAGTCGACACTGTACCAGCCTGTCGCCTGAGTCCTACCTTAGGAGAACTGTATAGGATACCAACTGTCTCCTGGCAAATATTTAGAATCACATTCAGGTACACAATGAGGAAATAGTCAGCTAAGTATTCACGTCCTGTCTTAAGCCAAAAGTAGAGAACATGTTTCTCAAGTTTGTTCACCGCAGTTACAGAAGCACAAACAGCTGTTGGAGGTGGTCTAGAGCAGGAAAAAGAAAAAAAGACGATACCAGAAGTACGAAAGCTAAGTTACAGTAAAAGATCAGACGCCGTAAATCTGTACATCATGGAAGAGAGAAGAATAAGATATGACGATCTTAACCTTTAAGATTTTCGACCAGTCTGATGATGTCATCAGAGAGCAGTTCTTCGAAGACGTGAAGACAGAACAGCCTGAGGCCATTACATGAAATCAAGCAAGAAACTTGTCAGAAAACACGTAAAGATGTACATTCACAGGACACATGTTGTAAATGAATGGAGTAAAGTGAGGAATGAAACTGTGAATGTGGACATGACACATACGTTAGGAAAAGGAGACAAGTTGTGTGACAGCTGAAAAAGTCCAAGAGATGGGGCCTAGCGGGTGTAAAACTCCCTACTCGTACAGTATACATATAGGTGATCAGTTATACACAAATGGGCCTCCCTGGCTTAGTGGTTAGCGTAAATGACAATGAGTCAGCACGGGCTCGGGCCCTAATGGGGCCCGAATCCTGGGCACAAAAGTCAATAAATGATACCTGGCTTAGGCTGGTGTGTGTGTGTGTGTGTGTGTGTGTGTGTGTGTGTGTGTGTGTGTGTGTGTGTGTGTGTCTGTGTGTGTGTTCATACACAGGAGTAAAGTAACAGTATATATTTACAAGGGTAAGAGACGGGGCAAATAGAATGTAAACCTCTCTCCCCGTTACACACAAATAGTAATCACACACTCACACACACAATACACGTATGCATGTATGCATTACATTTTTTCCTTCTCCCACTGGGGTATGAGCCGTGAGCCGCAGAGTGGAGGTCTGGGGATACAACAACAGGATATTACGGGGTCCTGCGAGATGGACAGTCCTGGAGGACGCTTTTGTGCTCGTGAGCCCTGCTACACGTTGAGTGCCTTAGGACTCGGCTCCTCACAGACTGTCCTTCGTGTTCGGCGAAAGTGACTCGTGAAAGTGAGGCAGTCACACACACACACACACACACACACACACACACACACACACACACTGACTCAGACTTTTCCCCAGCTGTGAATGGCAGTGAAGCAGTAATGGATTCTCATGTGAAAGTAGCCTAGTTACTCGTGAGGTGCAGTAGTAAGCAGTGCCCTTGGTGTGTGTGTGTGTGTGTGTGTGTGTGTGTGTGCTTCGTCCCTTGCAGCCCATCAACAGTCACGGCAACCCAGCCTTGAGGACTTAACAAGCGACCCGCTACGTGCACTCCTGTGGTGGCGAATCTCATTGGTATTCTGGCAGCGAGTTGACCCATAGAGGGCCGAGCATCAGTCTCGGGCGTGATGGTGGCCGTCTTGGCGACGGTGACTGGAGTGGCGGCCGAGGTGTCCACCTTCCACCTCCTCCACTGGTGCCACGTGTCTCTCACGCCGGAGCGCTGGCTGCACCAGCACGACAGCTCGGTCGAGGACTGAGCTGTCTGGTAGTGGTATAGGAGAGGTGCTGTACCAGGGAAAGGTAAAGTACCACAGTAGGCTGATATGCTACTGGAAGGCCATGTATCATATGAGGCAGTAAGGTATACAAGTGTCATACACCCACAGGAATCACGTATGGCATTCCGTGCCATGGTGACGTTCTGTATCTTGGAGGCGTCCCGTATTACGGAGGGCTGATGCTACGTGTAGAGGTGAAAGGCGAGGGTTACAGGTGAGAGGACAAGTGAACAAGGGGTAGTCAGTCATTGACGCTGGTACGTAGAGGGAGCACTACAACCTTTAAAACGTTAATGAATGACGTAGTTTCTGAAAATTGTATATTTCTAGTTACTGTCTTACGCCAACAGACATTCAGGTTTTCGTCTGCGGATGAATATGTAAAGTTAACTGAAGGAAAAGTAAGAGTTCCCAAGACAAGAGTGGAATGTGGTGTTCATGTGTGTGTGGTCCGACACTCATGGCCATGTTAAAGGCAGATGTAAGGGATGTCATGGGGCTCAACGGGTTCCACAGGACGGGTGTACAGCTCGCACACAGCGGGTAGCAACAGTTTGGTAAAACTTCAAATATACAGAAATGGCCGTGGACAGACTAATGTGAGGGAACACGGTGTTAACTCTGAAACCCCACCTTGGGGAGTTACGGCGCAGGTGATGGGAGCTCCTGCGTGGGAGGGAAGAGGGTTGGAGACTCGATAGACTGTATATGGGATTGGTCGTGGGTGGGAGACTCAGGGACGGACGAGTGTGTGGGAGAATGGTAGAGGAGTGTGTGGCCGGGAGGCTGAGTGACGACGGGTGATTGTGAGGGTGGAAGCTGGTTAGATGTAGGTGTCGTCAGTCAAGGTGTTGCATCAGTATTAACAGAGAATAAGATGCGTCAGAACCTGTGTTACTCATCGTCCTCTCACGTGCGGCATGGGAAGAGTTGGGTCCTCCGTTATCACCACCCGTCCGTAGATGACTGTACGTGTTAGCGGGGCAAGACTGGCAGTATTTGGTTGCTGTCGACTGACAGTGTCGCTCTGCCCGTTCGATCACACTGCACCATAACACCATCTCTGCCGGGCGGGCTTCTTGGCAGTACCGGATATTTACTTTAATCGATTTGTTGTTATATACTGATGGCTGTGCAAAGGGGAGGTGGTTGTTAGTATTCGCCAGGCCTTAGTGTGGTACGGGCCCTTGCTGTCAGACGAACCCTTCCCTCTTTTTCCTCTCTCTGGCCCCTGAGTCTCACCCTCTCCCTCCCCCACAGGACCAGCTTGTTTCAGACAACCCCCTCCCCCCTTTTCCCAGTCCCCCCCCCCCCTCTTGACCTAGGCTGTCTAACGGCGAGTGGCATAACACCTCGTAACCTCTGCCCATCTTCGATTCGTAATACACTGTCAGAACCACAACTATTTCAATGTTCTCCTGAGCGTGTCTCATAAACTTTGAATGTTCCTCGCATTCCTCGCGTTGGTTGCCTGCGGCTGCGTTGCTTGTGGTCCGCGATCCACCTGCTGGGGATGATCTCACCGTGTTCACCTACCGGAGTGCGAGCCCACCGGTGGTGGTATGAGGAATGGGATACTATGTGCTGAGCGACTTGGATATAGCAAGGAGGAAGCTTCCGACGATGCTGTGTCGATCTGGTCGGTGTGACGGAGGCAAAAGGATCTTTGTTCCAGCGCACACAGCAAAGCTGGCCATGATACGCTCGGTTATTTTATCACATACACTCGGCCATAATAGTCTTTTCGGTGTTTCCTCACAGCGGGTCACGAAGCTGCAAGCCACAATGCACCGGCCGCCTCGCCCCTCAGCCCTTCTCGCAATGTTTCGTCCACCGCACCGCCCCTCCTACGCCGTCTCGGGACGATGGCAAGACGCGGTTTTCATGTTGTTGCTGCGTATGAAATCCTCTTGCTTGTTGCGACGGTACACAACAGAGGCGGGAGTGAGGAGAAGCTTATCCGCACAAATGGGATGGTCTTGTAGGTCTCAGGGCTGAGGTATGATGGTCATCCACCTGAGATAGTCCGTAAAGTACCAGGAGCAGGGAATGGTCGCCCGCTTGGGATAGTCTTTAGATCCCAAGGCTGAGGTACGGGCCTCCACCTGGGATAGTCTGGAGGTCCCGTGGGTAAGTGAGGCTGGGCGTAATTGGGCCCAGTAATCCCCAGGTCAGGCGTCATCGCTACAGCGCACCACTCGCCCGCCACATCCAGGTCTTCCTCACCCCGTCACCCAAGAGGAAGCGGGAGATCGAGCGAGCATCCATCCACAATGCATCCCGACACAACCATAAATCAACCAGAAATGCAACCCACTTGCACCATAAAGCACGAGAACACAGGCCGGTACGATCGTAACCATTCGCAGCTGACCATAAACCCCCCCCCCCCTAACGCAGCCGTCCTTCACAGTGGACTTACCGGGAAGAGACCCAAAACAGACGACCTGCTACTCCTGCTGTCTTTTGACCCCTGCCAAAAAACCAGTCCGTACGCAGCCCTGTGAGTTCGGCCAGCCATCGGTCCCCCAGATTACAAAACCAGCCCGAAAACTGGCCGGTAATCTGGCTACGCGGCTGCAGCCGAGCACATAAACCCCGGTGACCAGCCCGACCCGCCTCTTTAACCCTTCCTATCAACCCGGCCCAGATGCACCCAAACCTGTTGCCGGGAAATTATGGCGACTGTTTTTACGAGCCCAAACATATGGATTATAAAATTATAGATAAGGTCTGATGACGGTGTGTCTGGAGAGACCATCGGTGACAAAGACGATTGATGAGTCATGCAGACGTGCCACATGAACCCAGCCGCTGGGGCAGCGGTGGTTAGATGCACAGAGGTACACCTCCAGCTGACCAACAGCTGTACTAAATCTACTTAGGTAACAGAACCGACTCTAGAAACTGATCCTCGTGGGAGACACAGTCACTGCTCTCTCTCTCTCTCTCTCTCTCTCTCTCTCTCTCTCTCTCTCTCTCTCTC
>JAYMFT010390890.1:0-35135 GCA_038088735.1 Panulirus argus
CTATATATATATATATATATATATATATATATATATATATATATGTATATACTCTAGCCTGAGCCAGGTACCCATTTTATCGACCAACCCCTAGGGATGGATGAACAGCTGGATTGATTGTGGACCTACTGCCGCAACCAGGATTCAAACCTATGCGCTCGACCCTGGGAGGCTCATGAATGCTTCATGGTCGGGAACACTAACCACTACACTACGGGTGTAGTTACCAGTTGTTCCTGGGTTTTCTGCAAATTATGGAGGTTAGTGTGATGTACTGAGAGAAAACTGTCATGTGCCATATTGCCCTTTACATTTGCTGTCTTTGTGGAAAAATGTAGATTACATATGCATATTCCCTTCTAATCTGTCATATAATATGTACACAGAGCTGCTACAAGATCCTGATGTTATACAGTTATGTAGGATTTTTTTTGTTTCTTCACTAAAATTATTGTTAATTTTTCAGAGATTCCTCATAATGTCATCAAAGAAGTTGTACAATGCATGGTTAGTGGACAGTGACTTCAATGGATGGCTGAAAAAGGTAGTTTGAGGACTTCCACATGTCCTATTGTAGGATTTGCAATGTTGTATTTGCAGTGAAGGTAACATCTTTGAAGCTACATGTGTGCTTGAAGCAATAGGCTGTAACATGTCATATCCAGATCATATTCAAGTAGTCATGCTAGCACCTCATATCCCCTCATCTAACCCATGATACTGAGCTCATCCAAGATCAGGTGGCCAAGGCAGGGATAAAACTCTGCCTTTGTAGCTGAACATAATTTACATTTTAATTGTGTAGATGACCTAGTCTGCATTATTAAAGACATATTTTTGGACTCCAAGGCAGCAAACACTGCTTAAGAGGTCGAAAACAGCAACAACAAAATCAGGAAGCTGGAAGACTTTCATAAGACATCACTTGTTGAGAAGTTGGGAGAAAAATATGTTTTCATTGACAATTGATGAAACTACTGATATAAATGGATCTAAAAGTTGTGCAGTTCTTGCTAAGATGTGAAACTTACATCTGATAAGTATGTGAGACAATGGTGTAGAGATGAAGCATTCAACAGGAATAATCTGTTTGAAAAATTCTGATCTGTCTAAGGGAGAATTACCTTCACTGAAACAATTTAATAGGCTTTGCTGCAGATGATGCTTGTAATGTCTTCAGAGAATGTAATTTTATTACAAATAGCCTCCAAGTGGAAGTATCTTGAAATGTGCATGCCATTCTGCCTATCTGTACTCTTCCCAAGCAGCAAAATCATTACTACAAAAGTGTAAGAACCTTTTCAGGAACAGTTTTATATATTCTTTTCCCTTGTGGGAAATCAGACAACAACATCCATGGTACCAGGTGATGAAAGAATATTTTTTTTTTTGCTATTATATATCTTAGTGTAGCCATCCATGGTCTTGCTCCATCACCTGAGTATGAAAATTAAGTGTTGGTGGAGGATTTTATGAGTCATTGCCATCAATTCTTGGTGGTAGCATGCATGGAAATTAGAAGAATAGATTTCCCTATGATAATGAAAATCTTAGACTCTCCTCCTCTCTCTCTCAGTGTACAACATCCTCAGACATGTTGCAGAGGCTCTGATGCCATCACTAAACAATCAAGCACACTATTTTCTGAGAGTATTATCTGGTAATTTTCAGGATGAGGATGACGAGTAGAGATACTTGAATATCATAAACATACCAGAGAACATAAGATACTTGGACAACCCAGAATTATTCTTCTCTAGACTAAGAAACTAAAAAATGCATATGGAAATCCTTGCTGTAGCCTACTTTCACAATTTGCTTACACTACCTTGTAACTTCCGGTTTTAAACAGCCTTGAAAGGACCCAGTGGTCTGTTGCTGTTTGAATTCCTTTGTATTTCTTGGCAAATGTAGATGCAGAAACAATTTTTCGAAACTGAATAATGTTAAAACTAAAATTAGAAACAAACTCTGTGTAGGAACAATGTCCTGTCTAACGACACATTAGAAATATCAAGTGAAGTAAATGTTGTACAGACTTTCAGATTTTCCATCAAATGCTTGATAGAGTTCATTGCCTACCGCATACCTAACAGTACTACAACTACACAATAACTCATGAGATAATATCTTGTACATAAATCTTATTCATGGATCAGAACTACTTTTTATACAGAAGATGCTATATGTACTTTTTGAAAAAGTATCTTCCCAGATGGTTCTGTAGAATTTCAAAATGATCGTTATGACTTGTAGTCTTGGTAGGGTTGGTAAGTGTAAATGTGAGACAACCTTCCTAATACTTATGTTATTTCCTTCAAGATTTGAAATCAAGATATAACATTTATTATGAGAGATAACAGGAAATTTTGCTAGCATTTGATATATTGCTAATATGAGGCTAGACCAATGGTCATTTCTTAAAATTTTTAGTCTTTGGTGTCATGCTGTTTCACACAAAAAGTGATAAGATACTTTTTTACTATTTACACATTACATCTGCAACTATAATTCTTTTGATGATGTCTTGAAGAGGTATTACAGTTAAGTAATAAAATATACAAGCCCTGTCTGGGTCTGGATTTTATCATTACTCATGGAACATTGGACCTTTAATACTTGAATTTTAACCCAAGTTCATTTTAAGAGAATTATGGACTTTGCTTTGAGGAGAAGATTGATAATCCCTCCTTGGTCGAGGAATTAGAGAACTTGGTAGGTAAGGAATGTAATATTAGGATATAAATTACTAAGAGAAAAGTGGTCTAATGATGCTGTGTTTGAAGGATTAATTTGTGGGCTTGACATGGGCAGATCCAAGGGAAATGGACCAAGATGGTTGCATCCCTCATGAGGGAATGTGGTAATTTTTGAAGAAGAAATATCCAGAAATATTGATTGTGACGAAGAAAGTGCTGTCAGTGATCTAAACATTGAATAAGTTGTATTACCAGATGGAAGACTGAATGTTAGTGAATGCAGGCAGAGGCTCTTTTGCTTGTAATGATATGTGCAGCTACGAATGGTATGATATATGTTATTCTGTGCTGATAGAAATGTCTGAGATGAAGAGAGTAGAATAGAATTTTTGACTTGGACGAATAGTTTTTGAAACAATACTTTTGGTAGACTGAGTGATGGAACATCCTCAACACAAACAGGGCTAAATGCTGTTAATGAGGTGCTAAAAGATGAGAAAGATGTGAACTTTTAAAATCTTATTTTGATAACGTGACTCTAAATGTGATTCTGACAAAATGAAGAGAGCATGTTTTGGGTGAAGATGTACTAAGAAAATAGATTTGACATGTGCAAGAAATGTGATATTGACTTGGGTACTTCCACATGTTGAAATGATTGCAAATGAATTGGCTGTTCCTATTGTTGGAGAAAAATGTAAGAGGATTGAGATAGATTTTCCTCAACATAATCATGTAGGAAACTAAAGAAAAAATAAAGGAGTATAGAGTGGTATGTTGAATTATATATGGGGTCGTAGGATGTTGTACATATGGAAAGAATAAGTGTGGGATTTAGATTATTATTTTAGGTTATTGTTTTGACTGGAATACAGAAGTGAATTGTAATTATGGAATAGGGTACATTTCAAGTTTGATGATGAAAGATTTAAGATGTGATTTGCAGAAGAAATGAGTACAACTTATGTATTTTAGTCAAGAATGTAACACATTTTTTCGGTTTACGATAAGAGATGTGTGACAGAAGTATGTGGCATGTGAAAGTTTGGATACGGACGTGTTACGTACATTTGAAAAAAGGTTAATGAGTGGTGGGATGAGGAAGCTAAGTCGTTGGTGAAAGGGAAAAGAGAGATGTGTTGGCATTACCTGTAGGAAAGGAGTGTGAGAGATTGGGGAATGCACAAGAAGCTGCAGGAGGTCAAGAGAAATGTACAGGAGCTGAAACAGAGGGCGAACGAGAGTTTAGGTGTAAGAGTATCGGCAAACTTTAGTGAGAATTATAGAATGCTTATGTTGAAGGCTCCAGTCACAGACAAAAGTCCACATCAAGGCTGGGCCCTAATTGAAATATAGAGAGAATTAAGAAAAGGGGAAAAACAGACAGGGAAAGTATTTACAAATATTTGAGAAAGTGAAAAACGTGTCTCTTGAAATGAGCTTTTAGAAGGAGGTTGATAATGTGGGGAAAATAAGAGAACAAATGGAAGCATCAGTGAAGGGAGCAAAGGGGAAAGTGGTAGCAGACAAAGAAAAGAGGAGGATGAGATGGAATGATTATTTTGAAGTTTTAAGTGTGAAAGATGACAAGTGGGATATGGATGTTTATAAAGTGAGAGATTGGTTTGGTGAAAAGGAACGAGGTGGTGAAAGCCTTGCGTAAGATGAAGTGTAGGAGAGTGGCTTCAGTGGATGGGGATTGCAGCTGAATTTCTCAGGAAAAGGGGTGAGTGTTGTTAATTGGTTAGTTAAGATTTCCAGTGTATGCATAGCTCAGGGTGAGTTGTGTGAGGATTGGCATAATGCTTGTATAGTGCAACTGTATAGAGGAAAGGGGAGCAAAAGAGAATGTTTAGATTACATAGGTATAACTTTGATGAGTATACCTGATATGGGAGAGTAGAGATTGAGAGGGTTGTGACATGCACAAAGCATCAAATTGGGTAGGAAAACTTTGTGTGGAAAATAATTGAATATAGAAAAGGGTTAGTATGTAAGATATTTGGATCTGGAGAAGTTATATAATAAGGTTGATAGAAATGCTTTATGGAAGATGTTACTAATATATGGTGTGGGAGGAATGTTACAAGAAGCAATGTGGAATTTCTGTCAAGAGAGGAAGGCGTGAGCAAGTAGGAAGAGCAAGGGGTGAGGGGTTCCAGTTGAAGGTGAGTCTGTGGCAATGGTGTGTGATGTCACCTTGGCTTTTTAATTTATTTATGGGTGTGTTGGTTAGGGAGGTCAGTGTGAGGGTCTTAAAGAGAGGGGCAGGTTTACAGTCAGTTGGGATTGGGAGGCATGGAAGGTTGGTCAGCTGCTGCCTGCTGATGACATGGCCAATGTAGCAGACATGAATGAAAAACTGCACAAGTTGGTGTTTGAGTCAATGAAAAAAGAATTTAGGTTATAATGTGTAGCAGGGAATAGACACAGTTGGCTGGAGTGTGTCTGAATGTAGAGAACTTGGAGGTAGTGGAGTGTTTCAGATACCTGGGAGTGGACATGGCAGCAAATGGAACCATTGAAGCTGAAGTTGTTCATAGGGTGGATGAGGGGGCTGGGTACTTGGTGCATTGCAGAAGTGTGGAAAGAAAGTTAACTGTTTTGATTGTATATTGATATGAAGTGTGGACTGTAAATGAGAAAGTGTGGAAGAGGATAATGAAGTGGTATGAAATAGGGTGACTGTGTTGAAAACAATGCTTAAGGACTGTATGCGGTGTGATAAGGAGGGTTGATTGAGCAAGAAATGAAAGGGTAACAGAGAGGTGTGGTAGTAAGAAGATTGTAGTTGAGGAAACTGAGGAGGATGTGCTGAGCTGGTTTAGACAAATGGAGAGGATGAGTGAGGAAAGGCTGACTAAGATGGTATATGTATCAGAAGTAGGTGGGAATAGAAAAAGAGGCAAACCAAATTGGAGATGAAAGGATGAAGTGAAAGATGTTTTGATGAGTGTGATATAGAGAGGGCAATGAGCTGAACTAGGGCATATGAAGGGATCTGGGGAAAGTACAGAAAGGTTTGTGGCACTTGATTGTGGATAGAGGGCTATGGTTTCCGTTCATTATTCTTGACAACTAAAGAGTGGATTTCAACAAAGAAAGCCATTCTCTGTCTGTTTCTGGCACTACTTTGCAATGCAGGAAAAGGTGAATAAGCATGAAAAGATAGATAAAGCTAAAAGATTAATAGAATGGATAAATAAGTTGCTAAATTTTGGAAATAATGTTGACATTAAATTATATGAAGCATCCTTGTGCGAAACCAGTCGAAACTGGTAATAATGTAATGCAGGCACCTCATCAAATTATGGATGAGACCCCTTTTCTCTTGCAAATAGCATTTTTGAATTGAAATGAAATGAACACAAGCCTCCTTGCCAGGTGTAAATGTTCCTTCAGTTTATACTCTTTGTTTAAAGAAGTGATTTTTTTTTCTTTCAAAGAAATTCAATGTTCAAATGAGGATTAAACAGTGCTGTCATCATTGGCATTGCCAGTGTGTGAGGGGGTGAAAGAAAGACTCATCATACCAGTACAAAGTTTATATGAATTAATGCTGGGTAAGAGTGCTATGTGGTGATGCAAGTGGAGTATGCTGAAGAGACTTGCTTCAGTTGGTACCCCATGGGAAATACAAAAGAAACAAGGGTAATCATAAGAAAATGTTTATAGTATAAAGAGAAAAAGAGTTCAGAATGAAGATGATGGTAAGTGTGGATAAAGCATCTCATAGTTTGTATCAGTATAGTGAAAATATAAGGAAATCTAGATTAAAGACAGCTTGAAAATGTTAATGTAGACAGATACCTGCGTAAACAAAAACTGCATATAGAATCTGCAAATAAGTTAAATGAAAAATTGAGATGTTATTTTTACCAACACTGCATCCCTCTCTCATTCTACTCCAATTGTTACTGTTCATCAAATGACTTTCATTCATGGTACAATATTGTACACTGTATATTTGTCATTCAATTTTATCAGTAAAGATATGTTACTGTAATAATGTGTTTATTAATACCTGTAACCCCAAATATGATACTTTACATATATCATAGGAAAAGTTACATCATCAGGAATGCATCTTCATATATGCAATGGTGCAATGACCCCAGAAAGAGCTGTAGCACTTAGCGGTCTATTTTCCAGGAACATATCTGGACCTTTAATCTGGGTATTAGGGTACTTATTTTCATAATTCACAATTTCTATCCAATATCACTTATCACTGATCATTCATTACTCTGTGATGAAGATGCATATGTTGTTAATATGATGGGTTAATGTGTATCTGTCAGTTTTTTCTCTTGTATATATTTCATATGAAAAGGTTTTATGTGTCTTTGTTGAGTACTGAAGTTGAATAATCATTGAACAAGCCATCAGGCATCGCTCAGTGGTAGTCATATCAGTAATAAGGGTTAGCTGAGATCCACACAGGCCAAGACTGATGGAGTCCTTCAATTTTATTAGAGTGATAGGATGGTAAAAGAGTTAAAAGAAAAGCAAACAGCAACAGACCATGAGGTCCTTTCAAAGTTTTTGTGTTGAAGTTTAAAAAAGAAAAGCAAGTAGATGACTTAATAAGAAAAATTTGTGAATTTGATATCTATAGAGCTGCTAATGGTATCATTTAATGACTTGATGCATAATATATATCATACATTCTTAAATGTGTATCTTCCAAAAACCCTTATTGGTAAATCATTCCATATATTAAGTGTCCTGATGAGAAAAAAGTTCTTAGTGTTACTCAAAGTAAGATGTTTGCATGTGAGTTTGTGTCTATTACTGCAAGTGGAATTTGACTTATTCTCTCATGAATAGTTTGGAGGGTTAGTGACAGCTCAATAGCAAGCCAGCACTTCATTGGTTGTCAAGTTGCACTCCTGTGACTCAGGTAGCAGTTTTTTCTTTCTGCCTCACCCACACGTAGACTACTGGCATTCTGTCCACAAACATGCTATCTCTCCTTGTACCTCATAACACTTGACAATGTTTGACTTACTCAACTCTAGATTTTCCTGCAGTGAGCACTGTGCACTAACCCAGTCTTTTGACAGAGTGGATAGAGGTGGTAGGTAGGAACATTAGGCACGAGCATTAGGTAGAAGTCAGTAGGAACATTAGGTAGGAGCTTCTGCAAACACTTTGTTAGAGTTGCCTTCTGCCATTGGCCTGTTAAGGGTGAGGCACTAAAGACTAAGAAGTGGTACTGGAGTTCACTAGTTATGGAGACTATTACCCTGGCCGGAGGACTTTCTGGAGGAAACAGGCATCATATAGTAGATAGATAGATAGACAGAAAGATAGATAGATAGATAGGCAGATAGATAAATAGATAGATAGATAGATAGATAGATAGATAGACAGATAGATAGATAGCAATAGTTGCTTATATGAAGAATGTTTGTCTGATAATTTTAAAATTTTCAACAAATTACCTCTAAAAATTTTCTTTCCTCCAGACAGTGCTCATAGGATTTACTTCTTAGTTGTGAGAATCATATTTGTAGTTTACTGCTCCACTTTCTCTGTATGTTGGTAATTAAAGATTGAGGTTATCTTTAACAACAAGAAACCCCTGCTTGATTTGTTTCCTCTGACATGTATAAAAAGAGTACTGTTTTATTCATAATTTGCAAAGAAGCCTGTTTTCAGCCTGGTAACCAGTAACCAAGAATCAAATACCAGCAGTTTTGCTCCTTAGTAAATGAACAAGCTGGCAGATTTTTTCTGAAGTTCCAGTGATATTTGTGTATGTTAATGATACCTGACATATGATAATAGCTCAATCCTTGACAAAGGACAGCTCACCCTCAGATACAGGACACTGGCTTACTTCCTGACACATGACCACTGAACATGTCATTTTGCCCTTCTCTGACATCGTGGGAGCAACTGCATTTTCCTGGGTCTTTGGTGTATAATATCTGGCACTTTGCAGGTGCAAGCAAATAGGGACCTGGAGGGCCTGAATCTGCCGTTAGATTTCTAAAGGAAAGAGAGCTTCTTTAGCATAAAGAGAAGGCTGGACTGATTGTCTATTTGGGCTGTGAGAAAGCATTTGACACTATGCCTCAGGAAGGCTGGTAAAGAGGCTGGATTTTTGGGTAGGAATATGAGGGAGACTATTTCAACTGATAGAAGATTATCTTTGTTGAAAGGAACGAAGGACACTTGTCAGTAGTCGTCTTGAAAGGTTTTGAGGTTCACTAAAGTGTGCCATAGGGTTTGTTTCTTAGACCATTGCTCTTTTATATTTGTAAATGATTTGATGTAAGGAGTGGATTCTGCTTGAATATGTTTGCAGATGATTCAAAGGTCATTACAGAAGTGGAAAGTGAAGTGGATTGCATCAGTCTCTCTATATATAAATGATTTGCTATAAGGATTGGACTCCTGCTTTGAATATGTTTGCAGATGATGCAAAGGTCATTATGAGAGTAGAAAGTGAAGTGGATTGCACTAGTATACAAGGAAAAGTTAACAGACCCCAAAGTTGGTGTGATACATGGTTGATGAAATTCAACCTAAGTAAATTTCAAGTTTTGAAAATGGGACTTGGCAAAAGAAGGCCTCAATATGAGTATTGCATAATAGGAAATTAGCTGCTAGAATCAGCTTGTGAGAGAGACTTGGGACTTTACATTTTCCCCAACCTTTTGTTGGAATGCCACAACAGGAGAACTGTAAAGGAGACAAACTGTATGCTGACAAATAGGGTAGTCATTAAGTACAATAGATGGATAAAGAAGTATTTAGTGAGCTGTTCACATCTTACATAACACCAAAATTATATTATCCTCAAGTTTGGTACTGCACTCAAAGAAGCACAAAGAATTAACAGAGGAGGGCAACAAAAAATGGTACCAGAATTAAGAGATGTGGGTTATCAAGAAAGCTTAGAGGCCTTTAGTTTGTTTAACATAGCAGAAAGAAGAGTCGGGCAAATTTCTTGCATTCTTTAAGTTTTTAAAACTTGATGCTGTCATCAGTCAGTAATTCTTTGAAAGCAGCAGGGATAGAAAAACTAGGGATCATAACATTGGATTAAGAAACTTGATAGAAAAGATGAAAAGGAGTGCTTTAATATCATAAGAGTAGTAGATGAATTGGATTAATTCAATAAAGAAATTGTGATTATGGGCAGCGTGCAGATGTTTAGAGTGTTGTATGATAGTCATCCTAGCTCGTGATTTTAGAATTTTCTCCATGCACTGTACAAATAGGTCTATCTATCTATCTTTATCGCTGATGCCTGTTCCCTCCGGGAACTCCCATCAAGGGGTGGCCACAGCAAAAGAATCTCCACTTATCCCTGTCCTTACATGCCTCCCTCGCATACACCATTCCACGCATTCTTCCTCAGTTTTTCTCCCTCCATTATTCTTCCACTTTATTTTCACATGTCACAGGTGGTTTTCCATTCATACCAACTTTAATTGTACTATCATACTATCATACACTCTCCTTGTAAACTCCCAGTCTTGCATTCTTTCCACATGCCCAGACCACCTCAAAGTATTGCAGTTCACCCATTCACCTACTCCACAATTCACTTCCTTTGCATTCCTTGCCATACCACATCACTCATACAACCTTTCATTTCATTTTTCATTCCATTTAGTTACACCACATGCTCTTCTCAAATAGCTCATTTCCGCAGCCTAGATTCTTGACCTCTGTGCCTCATTCCACGTCCATGTTTCATCTGCATAGGTCAGGGTTGGGAGGACTATGTTGTCCCTTAATCGTCTCTTCACTTCCTTACTTACATCTTTACCCTTCATTATTCTATTAAGGGACCCAATGACTCTTTTACCTTGTACTGCTCTCTCCCTTATCTCTCCTTCCATATCACCACACTTACCCTAGACAGCTTCCTCACTTTTTCTAGTCTTTTTCCCCCCATATCCACAGCACAATTTAGAACACTTTCTTCTTTTGCTCTGTATGGTTTTACAGAATGTATACATTCACTCTGTTTCCTTTCAAATACCATTACCTTACTTTTACGTACATTTACCTTCAATCTCCTCACTTTACACACACCATAAAACAGACAACTTTCTGCAACTCCTCTTCACTCACTGCAAACTACACAGTATCATCTGCAAACAGGCTTGCCACAAGCCACCATATCTCACCATCACGCTCCATCTCTACACCCCTTTTCTCTCTTATCGCTTCACCTGTATGTATATTAAAAAGTCACGGTGACATCGAACAGCCATGCCTCACACCTACATGTATCCCAAAACTTTTGTTCAGCTCTCCATCCACTCTTACACATGCATTTGCTTCTCTATAGAAGGCTTTTACACCATCCAACAGTTGTCCTCCTATACCATATATCCTAAACACATCCCAAAAAGCATTCCACTTGACTTTGTTATAAACTTTCTCCAGATCCATAGAAGCTGCATATAACTTCTGACCTTTTGCTAAATATTTTTCCATTGTCATCTTTATTACAAAAATCAGATCCACACATCCCCTATGTTTCCCAAAACCCCCTTGCTCTTCAGTCACTACCATCACTCTGTCAATTAATATTCTTGCATACACTTTTCTTGGTATACTTAACAGACCTATTCCTCTATAATCGCTACATACATCCTTAGCACCTTTTCCTTTGAATAAAGGAACAATAATAGCTTTCGTCCAATCTTCAGGCATAACCTTCTGTTTCCATGTTAAAATTACATATCAGATGCATCCACTCTATCACACTTTCTCCTCCATACTTCACCATTTTAGCTGTAATCCCATCCACTGCAGGTACCTTTCCTACCTTCTGCCACATTATTGACTTTCTTGCCTCCCTCTTTGTTGTAGGCCCCTGCACTTGTATCCTCTTCCTTCCATCCTCCATGCCCATGCATGTAACAACTGCTGCCTCCCCTTCTCCCACATTCATCAGTTCTTCAAAATACTCTTTCCATCTTCCTCTCACTTCCTCCTTTTGATTCAGTAATTCCCCTTCCTCTCTTCTCACGTCAAACATTTCCTTTTTCATCTCCTTCCAGTATAGTCTCTTATCATCTCAAAACTTTTCACTTGACTTTCTTCCAAAATCTTCATCTACTCTTTCTTTGCTTTCCACTTAAATATTTTGTACTCTTTCTTCCTCCTTTGCTGAACTTTCACTGGTACATTCATATTGAGCAATCTACCATATGCCTTTTTCTTCTCTTCCACAGCATTTTTAATCTCTTCTGTCCACCATGCACTGCCCTTTTTATTCTGTATATCACTACCTTGTTTCCTCCTACTGATTCTACAACCTTTACTAGTATTTCTCAGAATATTCTAAACACCTCATTCACACATGACTGCATTTCTACATTCACTACACTTCCGTCAAAGCTTTCAGTTACCTTCCTTTCATACTCCTCCCCTTTATTTTTCCTGATTCATCGTCTCGCTTTCCAAAAACGTTTACCTCTCCATTCTTCCTTACACCACACCACCACTTCTCCCTGATCCTCATCCCCACAAGAACTGTGAAATGGTCAGTCTCTAAAGAATCCTCTCATGACTCTAGCATCCAGCACAGTCTTTCTCAATCTTTTATCCATTGTCACATAGTCAATCAAAGCCTTTTGCTCTTCTCTTCCATCATTCCTCATCCATGTATATCTGTGGATCATCTTATGCTGAAAAAAGATGTTTGCAGGGA
Source organism: Panulirus argus (assembly GCA_038088735.1). NCBI lineage: Eukaryota > Metazoa > Arthropoda > Malacostraca > Decapoda > Palinuridae > Panulirus > Panulirus argus. The sequence continues at coordinate 12,388 of JAYMFT010390890.1, forward strand.
ACAAACCTCTCTCAGCACAGACACCCACAAGATAGCTTCCATTCTCATTTACTCCAGGCATTCCCCATTTACCATCTATCTCACCAATTTCATCACATTCCACTTTCGCATTCATATCACCGAGTACGACCACGTTTCTCTCATTCTCAGAATCATTTATAGTCATTCAAATTTCTCCAGAAAAGCTTCATTTCATCCTTACCTTGTACAGTCTTCGTATTCACAGGCACAATACACATTACTCATGTAGATCTCACAGTACCAGTCTTTCCTTTCACCCACACTATTCTTGATCCAGTCCATCCATGCTCTGTAACACCCTCCCATACTCTTGAGAGCAATATTACACATCCTTCTTTTCTTCCCCGATAATCTTCACTCATTCCCGTCCATACCACACCTCCTTCCATGCCCTCCCATAACTTGCATTCATCATTTCCATTTTCACTCCTTGCACCCTGCCCAAGGATATGGGTTTCCTCAATCCCTTTTAAACCTCCTAACAAGTTCCCTCCTTTTACTGTCACCAATCACCCCATTCACATTCAGTGCCATCATCCTCAATCGCTTGTCTCTTTTATCCCTCTGCATAATTGGTAGACTCCAGTGCCACTTCTTATCCTTTTGTGCCTCACCCTTGACAGGTCACTGGCATAGGGCAACTCCAGCACAGTGTTTCCATTGGCAGTGAGTCTCCAAAATTGACAAAAAACTAAAAAGTGATAGCACACCTCAGTGTTTGTCTAAATTTAAAAGTATTTCCCTCATGTAGTTGGGCGGTGCCTCCCCCTTTAGTTCCACCCTTAAGGGATGTAATAACGAGGTCACCACAAGAAAGCTGGGTGAGACTTAGATACTCTAGTAAAACTAGTTTCCCCCCGAGGTACTGAAATTTATTACCTTTTCCCTATTTCAATCTTCTTTTACTTTTTACAGCAGAAGCACCTCCAACTCATTGGTTATGATACTGCCAGCATTCAAAGAATCCTTGTTTGTGTGTGTGTATAATGTCCTATTTGTACTGTTTGGGAGTGAGTTTTAAACTTATGAGGCCCCATCTTTCAAACATAGTCTACTATTACACATCATCTTAAATTTCTGTATGTTGTCTGCATGAACCATGTCTTCAGTCATTTTATTCCATGCATCCATCATTCTTATATTATAAAAGTACTTCATATCTTTCTGAAGGTTCTTGTTTAATTTCATATTATGGCCTTTAATTGTTCTGTCCCCACATCTCTTAAGGGTTTGTTCACTGTCCAAATCATGTCTGTGTATTAAAAACTTTTATTAAAGATTGTAATCAGGTCACCTTTCACTCTTCCACAGTGAACAACTTTAAAGCTTCTACCCTTTCTCTACAACTCAGCTCTCTTAATTTTGAGTGTTATTACCTATTTACACTGCACAGGGATAGATTTTTATTCTCACAGGGCCCCACCTCTTGAGCATTCTCTATTACATTTGTGTAATTTATGTATGCTGTCTCCATTAAGGATGTCTTAAGTCATATTATTCTACTTAAATTTCAAAAGGATTTCCTAATGTATGTTTTAACAAATTTCTTTCTCAGTTTTATATTATGTATTCTGCTTGTTCCATCCCTACACCTCTTGAAGAGCAGTTCACTGTCTATTGATGTTTTAAGAACAAAGGTTATGATTAAGTCACCCTTCTCTTCCAAACTGGGCAAATTTAAAGCTTCTAGCCATTTTCCTGTAAATAAGCTCTCTTAATTCTGGTAACTTTTTTTTTTCTCTTCTCTGTACTTTCTCCAATACTTCTTTATGCTTCTTCATGTGCTCTGACTACATGAGAAGCTTACGCTAGTTTTGGCATTATGTATGACATGAACAGCTTGCTGAATAATTCCTTATCCATGAACATGAATGTTATTTTAATATCTGCTAGCAGACAGTTGGTCTCATCAACTTTCTTCTATGGTGGGACTCTGGCGACAGGTCTCTCTCACACAACTATTCTTATCACTCGTTTCCTTCTAGATGAGAATCATATCAAGGCCTTCTTTCGCTGTGACCCATCCTCATTACTCATGTTGAACTTCATCATCCACACGAGACAAACCTTGGAGTCTGTCGAGGTCCCCTTGTACGTAGATGTATATGTGGGTGACTGCCTATTTGAACTCTATGGAGAGGGACATAAATCTTACACTCATGGGACTCACCTCTTGAGCATTCTATCATACAACTCTTGAAATGTTTCTATGGTCTGTCTGTCTAAACCATGTCCCTAGTCATTCTATTCCCGGCATCCACCATGCTTATACTATACAAGTACTTCTATATGCCTTTTTTTAACATGTTTCTTACATAATTTCATGTTATGCTCTCTGGTTGTTCTGTCCCTATATCTCTCAAAAAACTGTTCACTGTCCATGTCATCAATCCATTCCCTCTTCCAAGGTGGGCAGTTTAAACCCACTAACTGCCGATATTCCATATACAGGATACTCCACCTCCAGGAGTTGACTGTGAGTATGCCATATGTGGGATCTCTTTTTAAAAAGTCTGCAAGGGGCAGTAGGGGTGTTAATTAGTCAGAATTCACATCTGGTATCTAAGAGGGTATTTCCATACATCAGTCCATATTTTTTCCTTTCAACTGGCCAGTAACCATCACAATGCCACAGCATACAGTATAAAAACTTCGCCTTGCACAAGCCACCCAAGAAAACCCAAATTATAGTTACTAGATGTGCTTTACTTAGTGTAGAGGAGAGTCACAGATAATCAAGTGCATGTAATTTTTGCAAAGATGTGGAAGAATGGAGTCAGGAGGAACAAAGAGCATGATCATGCCAGCTGTGAAGGTGATGATGATTGCAGACCCTAGTATCTGGTGGCAACAAGAAGCTGCAATGCTGCATCAGCCATCTGCCTTTTGGGGATGGATGGATGGATGTTGCCACCTTCACTCCAACAAACTTTTTTATACAAGGAATTCAGGTATAACAGGCATGTGTTCTGTCAATGAAAATTCTGTGGAGCTGGACTATTACTTTGAGTATTTTGATAATGATATAATGGACATGACAGTGACTGAAACAAATTGCTATTAGGGTTTGGTGAAGGAAACACAGCTAACATCCCCTGTGCAGGTGTGGTGTGTGCAGACAACACTCTACATATGTGCTGAACGTGATGTGCCTCTGTGCTTTGTGGTGTACTGTAAGTAAAGGAAGTACCACAAAGAGTATAGCATGAAAACATGTAAGTATATGTATATATGTTACCCCTGGGAAAAAAAAAAAGCCTATGTATCCCCTGCATGCTGTAAAAGGCAACTAAGAGGGGGGGGGCCTGGAAATCCCTTCTGTATTACTTTCTACATGAATGAGGACTTTTTTCTTCTAATCCTCTGTCATTTGTTCTTGACACCACCTCATTCACATGGGAAATGGCAAACATTCATGAAAGAAAGAAAGACTACATACATCCCCTGGGAAGAGAAGAGAAAGAATACTGCCCACTTACCTCTTGCAAGCCCTAGAGGGTGACTAAGAGGGGTGGAAATGGGGGAGCTGGAAAAACCCCCATCCTACATACATTTCCAAAAAAAGGAAATGAGGAAAGAGCCAAATGAAGATCTTTTTCGTGTCTGGCTCAGTTGTTTGTTCTCGACTACCTCACCATCTATCTCTTTTATCTTTATCTCTGATGCCCATTCCCTTAAGGAACTCCCTCAAGGGAGAACACTAACTCACTCACACAGGAAATGGTGAACAAGCATGAAAAAGAAGAAATAGTGAAACATCAAACATTTGCAATAGGAGAAATAACATTATTGTGAACAGAAATCGTACATACATATGAATGTAACGAAGCTATAATGCTGGTGTAGTAAAGTAAGTGCATACATATTACATTATATGGTGAGGGATGCATCATACGGCTGGCAAAGTCAGCAGTGGCGATGGCCTTGACTTGCCTGAAGAAAAAAAATCTCTGAACCTCATCACATACGAATACAGGTATAGCAAGCTGTCTTATATATTACGTGTTTTGGAAAAAATTAAATCTTTCAAAGGCACAGAGAAATTAAAAATTTTTTAAAAAGTCACACAGTGGTGATATGTACAATTTACTGGGCTGCTGCATTAAAAGGGTTAAAGTCTCTAGCCTTTCCCAGTACCTTAACTCTCATAATTCTGGTAACGTCTTTGTGTAACACACTTTAGACAAAAGGGAAGGCTGGATGGACAGTCATTTTAAGGACTAGCAGGAAGCACATGACTCTGTACTGCTTGGGAAGGTGATTAAGAGACTGGATCACTGGGCAGGAATAAGGGGAAACTCCTTCAATGGACAAAAGATTATCTCTGTGCAAGGGAACAAATGACACATTAGAGGAATCTTCTCCAAATGGGTCAAGGTGACCAGCAAAATGCCATGGAGTTTAGTTTTGGGACGACTGCTCTTCTTAATCTACATAAATGATTTGTTTGAAGGCATGGATCCCCACCTGAATATGTTTGCAGATGATGCAAAGGTCATGAGGGAAGTGAAAAGTGAGGAAGATGGCACCAAAGTTGATATGACACATGGTTGATAAAATTCACCCCAAGCAAATGTCATGTAATGAGGATGGGCTGGGTCAAAGTGAAAGATATCCTCAATATGATTATTGTCTTGCAAGGAATAAGCTTTGATTTTCTGAGTAAAAAGGATCTGAGAGTAGATTTCATCACCAACCTCTTCCCAGAGTCCCATATTCAGAAAATAGACAAACTGTGGGCCGATAAACACCAGAATAACTTTTAAGTATATGGATAAGAAAATATGTAGCAAGTTGTTCATACCTTATAAAAGGCCTAGAATGTCCTTCCCAAGTTTAGACACCACACCTAAAGAAGTACTTAGAGCTAAAAGACAATGTCCAAAAGATGGCAATAAAGACAGTCCCAGAATCAACAGAGCTAAGCTACAAGGAAAGGGTAAAAGCCTTAAATTTGCCACCTTGAAAGAAAGAAGGGTGAGCCGATCACAAACTTTAAGTTTATAAATTAGACTGATGATGAAGACTGAACAGTTTTATGAAAGCAGTAGGGATAAGACAACCATAAGACACAGCATGGAATTAAGCATGTAACTTATGTCTCACCCACACGTGGACTACTGGCATTCTGTCCAAAAACATACAATCTCTCCTTGTCACACATAACACCTGACAACACTTAACTCACACAGCTCATTCTTCGTAATTCTAGATCTTCCTGTGGTAGGCCTACCTTTTGGTAAAACTGTAGGAGCAGTAGATAGTAGTATGTAGGAACATTTATTATGCAGGGACATTAGGTAGAAACACTTGGTGGAAGTAGTAGGTAAGAGCATTAGGTAGTAGTAGTCAGTAGGAATATTAGGTAGACGCCTCTGCAAACACTAAGATAGAGTTGCCCTCAGCCAGTAGCACGTTTTGGGTGAGGCACTAAAGGCTAAGAAGAGGCACTAGAGTTCACTAGTTATGGAGACTCTTTTGCCGTGGCCACCCCCGAGGTAGTTCCAGTTTGGAACAGGCATCAGACATAGACATAATTTGATAAAAAAAAAGTAAAGAAGTAGTTTTGTAGTATCATAATGGTGGATGAATGGAATAAAATGACAAGATATGGCTAATGTAGACAGTACACACAAATTTGAAAAGTTGTTCAATTGTAGAAAATAAACAAGAGACGAAGTCCCATGTTTAAAATTCCTTCCTTGTCTAATACTAGTAGGTAAACTTGTACATAATGTGACGTGTAATCACATATGTGTATCTACTGTAAATTGCACTGAAAACAGTGAAACAACAGAGAATGAGAAGACTGCCAATCATATCCTTTTTAATGCCACTTACCCTCCTCAATTTGTACATTGTGGGCCAACCAAATCATGAATGAAAAGCCATGAAGGTGGAGCTATGGTTTATATCTTCCATCATTACCAAGAAATAAGTACAATGTTTTTGCGTTTGCATCATTTTTCAAAGAAATCATTAAAAAAATAATAATAATAATAATAACAATGATTTCAACATCACAAAAGATGGTGAGATTACTCAATACAGTCCGATGGCCAGTTGTAAAAAGGCTAGTAATATAGGTTATGCATTAGGAATGGCAATTCTTGGAGTGATATTTCATTATTGGTCCCAAGCAGTTACACAGTCTATTACAACTGCAGTATTACCTCCTAAGCTAATCAATCATTATTATGGGTCCCAAATTGATTCTCCCTTGACTTATGAAATTTACATGCAACTCTGAGGGAAACAGAGCATAAGAAAAGTACTTATTCTGTGTTAATGTGCGAGTACAAGACCTGGATATTAATGACATACAGAATGATGAAAAAACTTGGAATGTCCTCTTAACTGAACCAGTTCAATTTTACAAAAGGATGGCAGTAATTTTTCTACTACATTCAGAGGATGAAAAATGTCTTAGGTGAATTAAGTGACAAAGAAAGATACCACAAAACTGACTTGACATTTATAAAAAGTAGTAAATCTTAAAACAAAACATTTCATCTTAACTGAGGGATGAACTGGCAGGGCCTCTGAGAGGAGGATGCAGGGGGTACATCGTATCCGGGCCTGGGGGTCCAAAAGGGGCCCAGGAATTTTGTAGGATCTCAGAAAATCAACAGAGTACTCCATTCCACCCCTCTCTCATGTTCCATACCCTTTCTGGCCTTACAGCTCATGGCATAAAACCATAACAGATGAAATCAGGATGACTAATGGAGAAGGGAAGAGGGCCCAAAAGATACTTATTGTACCCCCTGATAAAATTCCTCTCAGGGGCCCTGTGAACTGGAGTATTTTACCATTCCTGGATATGTCTATAGCAGTGTGAACTAAACAAGGAGTCATTGCACATGCTTAAAAAAAATGCTTGGCCTAAAGCAACCTATCCTTTCATGCATGGCTAGCCCAAGCACCCATCTTATTACAATCTAATGGCATTGGTTTTATTAGTAAAGCATGGTAAAGCAATAAAACAGTTTCATTATCCATGAATTTAAAAATTTTAATATCTTTTCAATGCCATTTCTGACTTTGTATTTGGCTGGACATTTGACCATCCACTTAAATCTGCATAAATTATACTTCTACTAAGATTTCTCTTTTCATTGGATTTGTTTTTTAACATTTGGTCTTAATATTTGCATAACTAGTCAGACAATAATATTCCGTAAAACATTCTGCACAACTTAGATAAAAATGATGGAATCAGCTATCTCTGGATAGCTTCAAATAATGCACTAAATCCTAAATGTATTAACTGCATTTGGTGTTCCATACACCAAAGATGACTGCTGTTATACATTACAAGATTTGAAGACATATTCTGTAAAACTCAAATGCTGATGAGATCCACATACCTTTGATGGCTCCATATGATGTGAAACAACCATAATGAATGAACACTTCCAGAGCATTGAGCATTTCAACACTGACTAGTCTTCAATGGCATGAAAAAATGCATTTCCTGAATACCTTCTATTCTATTAATTACCTATGTTCTTCGTGCATAAACTTTGTAAGGAAAATGTTGAAGTACCTGATTATAACCCCAATAGCTGATATTTCTGACTGACCACTCACTATCTGGGGATGAACATGCTAAAAGTGCTTTTATATGTTCTCATGTTCCTTGATTTTTGCTTTTAGTACATCTAAATAGGATAAAATATTCACTAAGTCTACTCATCTTAACTTAATATTGTAATGTAATGCAATAGCCATATAATATCATTAAAAAACAAAACATAAAGCAACTAATTCTAAAGAGAAATAAAGTACTAAACTATTTTTACCTATATCCAGATAAAAAATTTCATTGTTCCATCACTAACTCTTCAGTTTTTCACATCAATGATATCACTATACTCTTCCACCTCATACTGACCATCTCTTAATTCTGCCACAACATTCTTCTGAGCTAGTGTATGGGCCACTATACCTAACTTCTTCCAATTATATTCAAGTTGCTAATTAAATTTTAAAAAATTCTTATGTAATTACAAAACTGACATAATAAGGAAGCAAGTAATGACACTGCATTAAATATAAAGGTAAGTAAAAAGTATTAACTGGCTGAAATCAATGATTAGACATAGGTATGTAATTAAGTAGTTCAAAAATGAACTGTATAGATAGAGACTTCCACTTGTTCAACATGCCTTATAAAAGGTGAAAAGGAGAATTTCATTTTTTGATGGTTCTTGGAAGAAGCACCTGAAATATCCCAGAGGACCTAAACTATGGGCTTTATACCTTTCTTCCATTCCCCATCAATGGTCCATTAAGTATCAACAATTTACAAGTTTCAATATGCAAACACATTTAGTATTGTGCATGTATACTGTCACAATCCCAACCGCCTTCAACTACACATTAGCCCAAGCTTTATTTTGCTCTAAACTGTGCCATTTTATTATTCAGTGGTGCCTTCATGAATCTGTTTGAGGTTTTATGCTTGTTGATAGGCTGCAGATCCTCAAATTGCTTTTGAAATTCTTGTATATTCTTTGCATCCTTCAGGCAAGCATCACTCAACTGCAGGAGCTGGTCAAACACCTCATATATCACAAAATCCACAAACTTAATATTGTCTCCAGCAAACCAGATGTAAATCTGAGGATGTCAAAAACATGGAAGGCTTGAGACAAATTATTATGCTAGAGTATTTTAAAGAATTAGTACATCCTAATATTAAATATGAAGTCAATAAGGACAAAGTTAAGAATCTGAAAGAGGCTGCAAGTTTAGCAGATCAACTAGCAATTGCATATATAATGTACAGGGAAGAGACATCAAGCAAACAGAGTGCATACAAACAATTTAGATAACAGTCCAGTGACAAAGGTCAACCAAACCAAGCGAAGAGTTTAAAACAAGGTTCAAATTATTATCATAAGCAAAATGTTGGTGATAAGGTGCAAGGTCAACCACGGGCAAATGTTGCTAGAGTCACAGTCAGGTTCTAACAGACCAGAGGGTCAGCAGCAGAGGCTGCCAGTGAGATGTTTTGCATATGGGGAAACAGATCATTTCAAATTTCAGTGTAAAAATACCTCAAAGTCAGCTGCATTAACTGCTGCTTGGGGAAAGCCTCGGAATATCCTTGGTGAGATAAGAGGTACTAGGGACAGTGAAGTTAAAAGGTGTGTGGTTAATTTTAAACCATACATGACTGAGGGGGAGATATCACTGGAAAGGGGTCCTAATAGGAAAATCATGATCTTTAGGGACACTGGAGCTAACCAAAGCCAAGTCCTCAAGGAATTGCTAGAGTGGCTTGCGGAGTGGTACTCTGGTGAGGAGCAGTACTGACCATTACAATGGATTATGTTAACCTTGAGACTGGATTTGTTAATGGTAAAGTTAAAGTTGGCACAACGCTTGTAACTGGAATGGAAGTAGTGTAGCTGCTAAGACAAAAGAAGATGGTGCCTGTACTTGCAAACTGGAACATCCATGGTCTGGCCCAACCAATCAGACTTTTGCTGGAATATGTTGGCACAGACTTTGAAGACAAATACTCTGAATGTGGTCATGTACCAGACTACACGTCATGATGGCTTGATGTTAAGTTCACCTTGGGTCTCGACTTTCCAAATCTTCCATTTTACATTGATGGGGATGTGAAGATATTACGTTTGTGGATTTTGTGATGTATGAGGCATTTCACCAGCTCTTGCAGTTGGATGATACTTGCCTGAGGGATTCAAAGAATTTACAAGAATTTCAAAAGTGATTTGAGGATCTGGAGCCTATCAAGAAGTATATGGCCTTACAACAGATTCATGAAGGCACCAGTGAATAATAAAACAGCACAGTTTACAGCAAAATAAAGCTTGGGTTAATGTGTCACGGGGTCGAGACCCATTGTAGTCGACTGCGGTTGGGATCATGACAATACATGTACAGTCATACTCTAAAATCACCTATTTAGCTAAAAATGTATGATAAATTCATTCAATCAATTTATGCTTTTAATATGGTATACCCATAAACAACCTTTTTTTTATTTCTTTTTCTACTGCACATTCTTACATACTATATATTTTGTATTTACATTGTGTACACATTCAAGTACTGATTTCAAAAGCATTAACAGTATGCACATTAATTACTGATTTAAAAATTCCAAAGTTTACCAATCCAGTTTGAATTCATTAGCATAAGACCCATCTAATGAAACAAAAAGTTAATGAGAGGTTGTGGAAACACTGATCATTTCTATAAAAGAACTATCATGTCCAAAATAACACACTGAAAACTCAAGAGTTAATCTTTAAGGTTTTCTAGTTTCCAGAATTATCCTGAACTAAACCACAGAGAACAAATTTTACACGATTCAGACCACATTACAATAACAAGCAAGTACAGCATCTCACTGCAACTGTACATAATATCACAGCCCTTCACTTCCAGTGTGAAGGAAATCTATATCAAGATTTAAAGCAACAGTCTAGAAATGCATATAGTTCACATATGCTCTTAAAATAACCTTGACTATGAAATCATTTTGAATATTTAACCTGATCAATGCCAACTAAGTTAGTTAAAAGTAATCTGACCCTAGGATCCATAAAAAATATGTATATACAGTATATCTTTTGAATATGATCCTTGAGTTCTAGCTTTATTTCCACTTTTTTAAAGCTGCTCTTATACTTTTTACTATAAAGCTATAATATCACAACTGCAAATCCATTAAAATAAAATTCTATGTAATTCATAAAAATTAATAACATTAATGTCAGCTGGACAACCTCACTCATACCACTTTAAAATAATTTTGCATGCATTTTGCATTAGCCATTAAGTGTATTATCAACACTACTGCAATACATAATATGGCAAAAGTATTTATGAGTATTTTGATTAAAATATAGAGCTTTCTTACATCACGAGGTAAAAAACTTTCAGTACCAAGCTGCTTTTACATACACAAAATGTATCACATTCAAGAAAAAGACAATTATCGTCACAATCAATGTCATGCACACTATCCTGGTCCAAATCAACCTATAAGGCAGTGATTAAACTTTCATGATGAATGATCATTCACACTGTCATTTTTACTGTTTTATCTTAAAAAATACAGTTACCAATATAAAGGAACACAGAATCCTTGACAACCTATAACCCAGTTATCATAATCTTATTTCACCAATCGTACGCTTTACCATAACCTAAACTGCTCACGATACATCATAGGTTCACCCGCAAGAATGTGTTAGGAAGAACATCTATGTTCATATTTCCTAATCTAAGGTCTGTCTTATAACTACACCATAAAATCTCCAAAACAGGGAACATTATTTTAGAATCTTAGGATCATCGAGATTCTGGTTAACCAGATCTTGGATAACTACATCTACTTTTTCAAACCCTTTGATAACTAAGCATACTTTACTCAGATCCTGGTAACTTTAGGTACCACTGCATTATGTACCTCATGCCAGAAGAATCTATAACTGTACCTCTACATCAGACAGAAAACATGTCTACAATAATGCCCAAGTCCCTCCAGATGGGAAATATTTGCTTCTTAAGATACTCTGGGAAAGATAATGAACAGTAAAATGATTTGTAATCTTGGATTACAGCTTCTTTTTCAGTGTTGCAGCCAGATTTGTAATCTTGGATTACAGCTTTTCCTTCAGTGCTGCAGCCAGATTCTTTACTTGTTCATTGGCATGACTGGTGAGTCCATCAACAACAGTACGGAGGTTATCAGTTTTGAGGGACTCAAGGGCACTCTCTGAAAGCATACAAATCAAAAATATCTGTTAACAGATAACATGTATAATATCTTTATAACTGATATAATAACATTCAAGAACAATGATTATATCATATATGTTATTTAGCCTTAGGTAGAAATTTGTAATGTAAATAAAATCTTTTAATCAATCAAGTTCAAAAGTAATGAATAATAGTAGAAGTAGTAGTGGTGATGGTAATGGTATTAGCAACAGAAACAGCAGTGGTAGTCATAGTAGTAACAGTGGTACCACTAGAAGCAGTGGTAGTAGTAGCAGCATAGGTAGTAATGAAAGCAGTGGTAATGGCAATGGCAGCTGAAGCAGCAGGAATAAAAAGCTGTACTAGCAGCAGCAACAATAGCAACAGAAGCAGCAGCAGCAACATACATGGAAGTATAAGTGGTAGTGGTAGTAATTACAGTGTGGTACTACAATGGTAGTATAGTAGTACTCCAGAGGTACAATGGTATTAAGGTATTGTACCTGTAGTAGTTTAGCACAAGCGGTAAAAGTAGTGCAATAGTATTGGTATTGTACTTATTGCAATTTAGTACCAGCAGTAAAAGCAGAGCAGTAGAGGTGGTACAGTATCTGTAGTAGTTTAGTACCAGTAGTAAAGTAGAGCAGTAGCGGAGGTATAGTACCTGTAGTAGTTTAGTAAAAGTAGTAAAGTAAAGCAGTAGTGGTGCTACAGTACCTGTATACGCACAGGTAGAAGTACCTATGTACCAATAAGTACCTACAACAAAATTTTGCAGGAAGCACATGTCATGCTTAATGAATAATGCAGCAGTCACAACACAATATAAGATAGGTACCAAAAAATGTTCATAAAGCAGCAAATCACACTAAATCAGGACATCCAATTCCATGTAAATAAAGGGGTTAAAGACTGTGGGAAAAAAATACTCAATATATTATGTAAATAGTTGAAACAAAGTAACAAATAACATTAAGTATGTCATCCAAGCAATGAAAATAATCTACACCATATACACAAAATGATAGACATTTCTTTGGAACTATGGGATCGGCTAAGTAAATTTTGTTGTATATTCTTTCTGAATACGTAGATAATTATAAATTCATGCACTTAGAAAGAACCTGCTGAAGAGACATATTTCGAAAAAATATCTGTAGTGTATAAATAAAATACAATTTACCAAATCATTCTCCAAAAAAATTATGTGTTTTTTCCAAAATATGATCACTCATGTCACATCAACCACCTGAATTGCAAAAAAAATGTTCTACTGTACCAAACACATTTCCATTATTTTGCTTAATTTCTTTTTCATACTTGTTCAAGGTTTCTAATTTAATAAGGTAGTGCCATGAAAAGATGAAGAAAGGCAACATTCACTCACATCCATTCTCCAGCTGTCACATGCAATGCATCTAAACCACAGCCCCCTAATCTAAACTAGGGCCAAAGACCTTTCCATGGTTACCCCTAGCCACTTCACATGTCCTGGTTTAGTCTAATGCATGTTCAATCCCCGATCACTCAAAACCTTTTTCACTCTATCCTTCCATCTCCAATTTGATTTCCTGCTTCTCCTTGTCCCCTTCACTTCTGACACATATATCCTCTATCAACTTTATAACTTCTGACACATATATCCTCTATCAACTTCACCTCACTCATTCTCTCCATACACCCAAACCATTTCAGCACACCCTCTTCAGCTCTTTCAACCACACTCTTCTTATTATCACATCTGAAATAATTACTCGATCAAACCACCCCTCACCATAAATAGTCATCAAACACCTCATTTTCAGCACATCCAACCTCCTTTGTACATTCTTAACTATAGCCCATGTCTCGCATCCATACAACATCATTGGGACTATTATACCTTCAAATATACCCATTTTTGCCATCCCAGATAATGACTTTCCCTCTACACATTCCTCAATGCTTTAGGAACCTTTGCTCTCTCACTATCCCCATGACTCACTTCCACTTTCATGGTTCCATTCATTATCATGTCCACTCCCAAGTATCTAAAATACTCCACTTCCTCCAAATTTTCTCTATTTAAACTTACACCCCAACAAACCTGTCCCTTTACTCTTATAAACCTAATAACCTTATCCACATTTCCTCTCAACTTCCTCCTTTTGCAAACACTTTCAGAATCAGTCACCAACTTATGCACTTTCTCACTCAAATCTGCCACAAGCAGTATGTCATCAACAAATAACAACTGACTCATTTCCCAAGCCTTCTAATCCCCTGCAGACTGCATGCTTGTCCTTATCTCCAAGATCACTGCATTTACCTCCCTCACCATACCATCCATATACTATTTCATCAGCCATGGTGACATCATACATCCCTGTAACAGACCTCCCTTCACTTGGAACCACTCACTCTCCTCCTTGTTCACACAACTTAAATTCTTTATAAAAACTTCTTACTGCCTCTAATAACTTTCCTCCCACACCATAAATCAGTCAGACCTTCCACAAAGTATCTCTATAGGTCCTGCCAAATAATTTCTCTAGATCCAAATCCTTCTGTTTCTCTTTAGCATTTCTCACACACACACACACACACATCCTTTCAAACAAATACCTAATCCACTCCTCCTCTACCTCTGTTGAAACCTTATTGTTACTCCCCAATCTGATACTTTGAACATTTAATCACCCTTTCTATCACCACTCTCCCATACAACTTACCAAGTACATTCAACAAAATTATATAACTATTGTTGACAAGTCAACTTTGTCCCCCTTGCCTTCATGCACTGGCAACATACACACATTCCACCAATCCCCAGGCATTCTACTATGATCCATAAATACACTGAAAATCCTAACAAACCAATAAATAACAAAGTTGTCCCCTCTTCTAAGACATCCAAATGCAATACCATCCCCTACAGTCTCCTTGTCATTTTTCATCTTATGCAAGGTTTTCACCACCTCTTCTCCCTTTGCCAAACCACTTTCTATGACTCTCATTAAGCTTACCTCCCCAATCTAAACACCCTACATCTATCACCCTATCATCAAACTCATTCAACAATCCTTCAAAATAATAAACTCCTCACCTCATCATTAACTCTTAACACTTCCCCATTTGCCTCCTTTACTCTTGTTTTTCTCACACTATTAACTTCCTTCCAAAACATCTTATTCTCCTTTAAGTTTACTGATGCTCACTCATCCCAACTATTATTTGCCCTCTTTTCAACCCTTCCCAGTTCTCAATCCTAAATTGTCTTTCACTAGCAACTTTATTTTGTCATCCCACTACTCACTACCCTTTCTCACCTGCACATCCATCTTCTGCATGCTAGCACTGCATCCCTAAATACCTCCCATTCCTCACCCACTCCCCTAGCTTTGCTCATTCTTACCTTTTTGCCATTTTATAATCTATCTTTCCTGATACTTCTTCACATAAGTCCCTTTTCCTTGCTCACTTTCACCAATCTCTTCTCATCTATATCATTTCCTCTTTCTGAAAACATCTAAAAATCTTAACCCTTGCCTTCACCAAGTAATGAACAGATCCCACCAGCTGCCCCTCTCAGCACAGTCAAATCTAAGTTTCTTTGTTGCATGCCTATAAATTAGTAAATATTCAAACAATGCCCACTTACCATGTTTCCTATTTATATACTTATAACTGCATATTTATAAACAGAGAATTCCCAATCACCTGCCATTTTTCAGCAAACAACTCCATAAGCTGTTGAACATTCCCATTCACCTTTCAGAATACCCCATGCCCCACAATTGTACTCTTAACTGTAATACTACTCACCTTCACATTTAAATTAACCTTCACGAATATCCGGTCTCTTAAGTCAAAACAGCTGACACTCTCTCAGCTACTCCAAAAACACTTGTTTCTCATGATCTCTCTTCTCACAGACAACTGCATAAGCACTAATGATTACCTATCTCAAAGAGAATGAGCATTCCTTGCTTGGCTCTTTCCTATGTTCCATCTCTTTTAAAGTAAAATCCAAGAAGAGGTGGTTCCAGCCCCATCCCCTCTCCTGCCCATTAGTCACGTCCTAAAACATGCTGAGAATACAGAGGTAGAATTCTTTCTCCCATACCCCAGGAATAATTTTTCTAATAATGTACCCTTTTTTAGTGCATAAATTAGTCATAAGCCTATCAAAAAAGAGAAATTTGTGTAAAAATATATGAAAAATACAATTTACTATATCATTCACCAGGAAAGACGTATGTTTTGAACTGAGACAACCACTCTCTCTGAATTGGAAATATTCTAAACTACAAAGTGTACGGCCCATATTTGTTAAGGTATATTGCTTAATACTGTATTCTATGGAATTAATTTTCAGTGTACAAATGAGTCATAAACCTACTAAAGGAAATTATGTATAAAATCATATCATTTTTATAATTTACTGTATCAATCACTGAATGAAACATGAAAGTTAAGAAAACAAGCAATATAACACCATTTGATGGTAGGTATGTTTGTCTTGTATTTTTTTCTGAATATAATTTTTCTTTCATACTTGATTGCCATTTCCTGCATTAGTAAGGTACAGCCAGGAACAGATGAAGAAATGCCACATCTGCCAACATCCATTCTTTGGTTGTTATATGTAATACACCAAAACCACAGCTCCCTATCCACAACCAGGCCCCACTGACCTTTCCATGGTTTACCCCAGACCCTTCATTTACCCTGGTTCAGTCCACTGATAGTACATCGACCCCAGTATACTACATCAATCCAATTCATTCTATCCCATGCATGCCTTTCACCCTCCTGCATGTTCAGGCCCTGATAGCTCAAAATCTTTTTCACTCCATCCTTCTATCTCCTAGTTGGTCTCCCCATTCTCCTTGTTCCCTCCAATTCTGACACATATATCATCTTTGTCAACCTTTCCTCACTCATGCTCTTTGTATGTCCCAACCACTTCTGCACACCCTCTTCTGCTCTTTCAACCACACTAATTTTTTTACCACACATCACCCTTACCTTTTCATTACTTACTTGATCTAACTATCTCACACTATATACTGTCCTCAAACATTTCATTTCCAACACATCCACCCTCCTCCGCTCAGCCTTAACTATATTCCTTGAATTCATATAATATTGTTGGGACTACTATTCCTCCAAACATATCCATTTTTCTTCTCCCAGATAAAGTTCTCTCTTTCCACACATTCTTCAGCGCTCCCAGGACCTTTGCCACTCCTTTAACCAATGAATCACTTCCACTTCCATGGTTCCATTCACTGCCATGTCCACTCTCAGGTATCTAAAACACTTTACTTTGTCCAAGTTTTCTCCTTTCAAACTTATACCCCAACTAATCTGTCCCTAAACCCTACTGAACCTAATAACCTTTTTATTCATATCCACTCTCACCTTTCTCCTTTCACACACTCTTCCAAAGTCAGTCATTAACTTCTGCAGTTTCTCACTTGAATCAGCCACAGTGCTGTATCATCAGCAAACAACTAACCATTTCCTAGGCCCGCTCAATCCCCAACAAACTGCATACTTGCTGTTCTCTCCAAAACTCTTGCATTTACCTCTCTTGCCACCCCATCCATAAATAAACTGAACAACCATAGTGACATCACACACCCCTGCTGTAGACCATCCTTCACTTGGAACCATTCACTCTCCTCTCTTCCTATTCGAATACAAGTCTTACTCCCTTGATAAAACTTCTCGCTAATTCTAGTAGTTTTCCTCTCACATTGTATATTCTTAAGACCTTCCACAAATTAACTCTATTAACCCTATTATACGCCTTCTCCAAATCCATAAATGCCACATAAAAATGCACCTGATTTTCTACGTATCATCTGTTTTTCTAAGTATTTCTCATACTGGATCCACATATCCTTTACCACTTCTGAAACCACACTGCTCCTCCCCAATCTGATGCTCTATACGTACCTTCACCCTCTCAATCAAAACCCTCCTATATAACTTACCAGGTATACTCAAGAAACCTATACCTCCGTAGTTTGAACACTCACCCTCTTCCCCCTTGCCTTTGTACAACGGCACTACACATGCATTCCGCCAATCCTCAAGCACCTCATCATGTTCAATACATATTCTGAAAATCCTTACCAACCAACTGCTCTCATGAATAATGTGTGGCCATTTGCAACACAAAGATGGTCTGTTTTGATTACTGCTTCTTCCCCTACACCTCCGAGCTTTGGAACCCTCTAACTTCTCATATCTTTCCAAATAACTATGGCCTGGCACACTTTCAAAGACAGGTTTTTCACTTCCTCCAAAATTCATATATACTTTCCCAAGGAATACAGGGCTGTGATTAGCTACTAATATAAACATTACAAAGCCATCTTGGGTGGATAATTAATGACTACTGGCCAAGAGTTTGAAGTGTCCTCCCTCAACTGTATTCCAAGGGTTTTGCAAGGGAGAGGGATGCATCATGCTCCAGAAATGTTTTTGTCAATAACAAAGTACATTATCAGTAAACAATGTATAGATGAAAAGTTTGTGAATTATTTTATATATAGATAACAATTACAGTAGTGAGCTGGTGGTTAAAAGAGATAAATATAAGCTAACCATGGATTGTAAAAACATTGCAGTTTGCAGGATACAAAGCAATATACATTTTTCAAAACCCCATTCTTTTTAGGTGTAGGAGGAAATCCTTTCAAACATGTTTTATTGATATTTTGTCTGATTTGTAAAGATTACTTCCCTATTAGAAAATAAGTAGTGTTTTGTAAAAATTTGATTTGGAAGACAGTAATGTTTTTTACCTGTAGTGAAAAGAAAAATGAACAAATTTATATTATGTAAAACACTGATCACTTAACGAGAAAAGTCTGAAAAACATAGGCAACATAAGACTTTGCACATAACACATTTTCTAGTTACTAAAAATAAAAAGTACAAAATTGGGTAACAAGTGTGTAGAAAACAGGACTTTATCACAATTACTAGTAGTCCACAGGAAGTTTAAACAACACTCAACGGTTTAATCATTTATCCTCTCTTGTTTTGAAGATCCAGCCAACCATCTTTTTGAAAGCAGCATATGTTGCTTTGTTTTGTTAGCTTAAGGTACTTGTTCTGAACATTTTAAAATTTCTATACTGAACATTCCATAGCATATAGCTGCAGGTAATGCAATGAACATTTTGAGACCTGGATGTTCATCCCAGTTTCTCTTATAATACTTATTACATTTTTTTTTGTTTTGTTTTTGTTTCAATTGTAGTATATGACAGCTTTCTATGCCTGTCATGCTAGTGCAATTCATGGAGTGCTATTCAAGATAACTCTCCTTACCAGCACACCTGAGTAAGAAGCAAGTTTCCACCACCATTTACTACAACACACCTCCTTTCCAGACCATACACCTGACTGCTGAAGCAAGTCAATACCACTAACACGCAATCCATGACACCTCCCCGCCTCACTACACACCTGACTATAAGAAGCAAGTCTCCACCAACACCACTCACTCTACCACACTTTTCCTTCCCAGCACTGTAAAAAGCAAATCTTCAAAACCATAATCATTCATTCCACTACAACCACTCACTCCACCAAATCTTCCCTCCCTAAAACACATCGAAATGAAGCAGGTCACCAAGACCAACAAAACTCTTTCAAAAACACAATCAAATGACAGTCTTGCAATGACTTTAGCCACCTCCTGGCCCAGTAGCAGGCCACTCCACACCTACATAAGTCAAAAATCCCATTAAAGTTGACTCAGCACTATGAAAGGCCTCTGTGAACTCTGCACCACCACATACTCTACCAAAAACCACCACAATGTCCTACCACACACCACCACACTCAGAAAGGACCAGAACAAACTCAAACACATGAAACTGACAAACTCTGCATTGCCTTCACCCTCCCTACTACAAGACCAAAACTTGTGTTCCTTTCTATGAGATTCTAACCTTAAAGCAGTGATTACAGCAGAAAGTTGACAATGCTCTGTTGCCCTGAACTGTTTACAAGCTAGATGTCTGGCATGATGGTATCTTCCCACTTGTTTACATGTTTATATCCCAATCACATTGTGTTGTCTGAATGATTTAACTGTTTACATGCTTTCCATAACTGGCCAACCTCACACACATGCAATCAACTTCACAATGATGACATCAAGCAGGCATACATATTTCAATGCCATTAACAAGCAGGATGAAGTGATAAAAATAAAATAAAAAGAACCAGAGTGTATAAAGAGGCTTCGAAAACTAACAGGGACCTGGGGCAAACCTGCTTGTATCCCATCCCTTCTTTTTGGGGAAGAATTGTTTTTATGGGCCCATTGTCTCAAAATTTCATAGAACTTACAAAACAAAGATCCTAATTCAGGACTACAGTAATCTCATACTTTAGGGAAAATTCTGCTCACGTAGCTACAAAAACCCTGCATGTTTAATAAGTAGAAGCAGTCATTACGAACATTAGGAAGGAGCCTCTACAAACACTACACTATACATGCCTTTTGCCAGTGGCCTGTTAAGGATGAGGCACTGAAGGCCAAGAAGTGGCACTGGAGTTCACTAGTTATGGAGACTCTATTGTCATGGCCATCCCTTTGAGGGAGTTCCAGAAGGGAACAGACATCAGAGATATATATAATAGACAGATGAAATAATATAGCTCCATCAACATGTGAAGTAACATATTGTAGCTGCACCAACAAGTGGGCTGACATATGATGGCCCTACTCACAAGTGGGGAGAAAACAAGCAGAGTACATAACACAGTCTCATTAACAAGCAGGAGGACATTATGGGCTCAATAGCAAGTGAGATGACATCATGGGCCCAATAGCAAGTGCGATGACATCATGGGCCAAATAGCAAGCAGGATAATGTATTACAGGCCCATTACCAAGCATGGAACACTTTACAGCCCTATCAACAAGAGAGACATATTACAACCCCATCAAAAAAGTGGACTGACATTATGACCAATTAGCAAGCTGGCTGACATATCATAACCCCATTTACAAGTGGAATGACATAATACACACACACACACACACACACACACACACACATACACACACACAAACACACACACACAAACACACACACACACACACACATAGCAGGGAAGCCTATTATGAACAAGGCAGATCTAAGGGAGGGGGGGGAAGAGAGAGAGTAGCATATGAAGGGGCCCATGACTGGTATATGCATTAGATATTCAGTCTGAGTATGTCAAATTTTCTGACTTCAAATTGGGTTTGAAAATGCTGCCA
Source organism: Panulirus argus (assembly GCA_038088735.1). Taxonomy (NCBI): domain Eukaryota; kingdom Metazoa; phylum Arthropoda; class Malacostraca; order Decapoda; family Palinuridae; genus Panulirus; species Panulirus argus. Next base: position 33,437 of record JAYMFT010390890.1, read on the forward strand.
ATTTCAGTGAATCATCATCTTTTCTTTCTTTTATTTTTCTCCTTTAAAGAGGCCCAATTTGTAAGAGTGAGTGGATAACATTGTAAAGTGAACAGGTGCAGTACTTTAGTGTAAAAGTGTAAAAGTGGAGTGATGGAGTGAAAAAGATTATGAGCAATCGAGGCCTGAACAAACAAGTGGGTGAAAGGCATGCAAGGGATAAACTGAATTGGAGAGATGTTGTATACTGTGGTTGCTATGATGTCAATGGACTGACCCAGAGCATGTGAAGTGTCTTATGTAAACCACTGAAAGGTCTGTGCGGCCTGGTTGTGGAGAGGGAACCATAGTTTCAGTGTATTACACAGGCAGCTAGAGAATTAATGTGACCAGATGTGGCCTTTCTTTATCTGTTCCTAGTGCTACCTCACTAACACAGGAAAGGTGAACGAGTATGGGGGGGGGGGGAGAGAGAGAGAGAGAGAGAGAGAGAGGGAGAGAGAGAGAGAGAGAGAGAGAGAGAGAGAGAGAGAGAGAGAGAGTTAACAAACATCTTATCTATTTCAAGTCATACATACACAGTCAAGAACCAGCAACACTTTAAACCTAATTTTCACATATAATACCACACTCATAACAGACAGTATATAATTAGCAAATCTGGCATCCACACTCATAACAGACAGTATATAGTTAGCAAATCTGGCATCGCTCATCATATCATCAAAAAAGTGACCACAAATTTGAGGACTGGCATGCCCAATTAAAAATGAAACAAATAAAATTATAATCAGATGACCCTAAGGGAGCAGGATTAGTGTAACTGTAGTGAAAGAGTTCAGAAGTACAAAAGGATCAAGTGTTGGAAAAGAAGTCATGACAGTTGAGAACTCGTGTTGGGCATTTGATAATCTGTTCAAGATTGTTCTATCTATCTACATCTCCAATGCCTGTTCCCAACAGGAACTCCCTCAAAGGGGTGGCCACAGCAACAGAGTCTCCATAACCAGTGAACACCAGTGCTGCTTCTTAGTCTTTAAAGCCTCACCGTGCTTAATAGGCCACAGGCAGAGGGTAACTCGAGTACAATGTTTGCAGAGGCTCCTTCCTAATGTTCCTACTGACTGCATCTACCTAATGCTCCTGCCAAATGCTCCAACCTACTAGTGCTCCTAACATTTTGCCAAAAGGCAGGGCTCACACATACTGGTCACCACAGGAAAATCTAAAGTTACAAAGAATTAGCTGTGTGAGTTAAGTGTTGTCAAGTCTTATGTATGAAAAGGAGAGATTGTAAGTTTATGGGAAAACGAACACTCCTTAGCTCTTCTATTATCATCTCAGGTAAGACCAAACCAACCCTTGTGGTGTATGGTGACAATGAAATCCCCTGAATAGATGATTTCAGTGCAAAGATGTGAAGATAGCACTGTCCCATGGTATGAAGTCAAACAATCAAAGAGTTGTACATAGTTGGAGAAATTGGAGGGTGGCGATGCTATTTCCCGTGGGGCAGGGTGGCATCAAGAGTGGATGGGGGTGAGCAAGTGTAAATATGTACATGTGTATGTGTGTATGTGTATGTATGTATATATGTGTATGATGATATGTATATATATATATATATATATATATATATTTTTTATTATTTATTATACTTGATCGCTGTTTCCCGCGTCAGCGAGGTAGCGCCAGGAAACAGACGAAGAAAAAATACCCC
>JAYMFT010390891.1:0-19705 GCA_038088735.1 Panulirus argus
AAATATGCGGGAAGAAGGAGGCAGCATATTTGCCAATCCTTGAGTGGCCGGTCTCCACACTGAGACTGTGGGAAGCAGCAGCTGAGCGCGTGCTACATCTCTAAACCTTGGAGTGGAGACACATCCGGAAAGTTCACGAGAACAATGGCCAAAACAATACCTATAGAATAGAGGGCAGTAGCATCGCGGCGTACGGAAAGGGAAGGTTGAAAAGAGGAGATGCCTGGAGAATTAATGAGACGGATGGCCTTTGATTCAACTCTAGTTAACAAAGAGGTTGAGGATGAGGCACCTCGGACGTGTGAGCAGTACTTTATTTGTTGGTGAACTGGAAAAAAAAAAAAACGAGAAATAATTACGGCACATATACAACACTCTTAGCTTTGGGAAGCAGAAGCAGACTGTGTGCTGTTAATTATGTGGGGTTTCCAAGACAGAGTGGAGGATATGGTTACTCCTAATATGTTTTCTGTTAATGCAGGGTTGAATTGTGGTGTTTTGAAACTGAACAGAGGGAAACAAAGGATTCTTGAAGATATATGAAGAAATGTCTTTTTGTATTATTAGAGTCTATAAAGTTACTGCTTCCCCACTTCGAAATATCACACAGGTCCTAAATGAAAAAAGAAATTCGATCAGCTCGAGAAAGAAATCGAGTATATAAAGGAGGAGTGGAGGAGGAGTGAGTTGAAGTATTTAAATTGGAATCATCAGCATAAGAATGAATACGGTTTGTAGAAGATAAAAAAAGAAAAGATAATTTACTGAGAGGAGAAGAAGAATAGGTGATGGGACAGAACTCTGATGAACACATCTATCGATAGTGAAAACAAAGAAGGGAATTTAAGAAGCAAAAGCTTGTGCCACACTCTGTCAGTGATATGGAGATGTCGAGGGCTAAGAAAAAAGTTTCAACGAAATCCCAAAATCCTTACGACAATAGAGCCAGAGCTGAGTTCCATGCAAGAAAGAGACATAACACTGCGAAATCTATACTTGTGATGTGAAAGACGGGAATGGGATTCTAAGAGTTTGAGAAAGTGAGAGTTTCGGAGACTTTCAAAGACTGGAAGTAGCAGAAGTGAGAACAATCGGGCAATGTTTAGAGATTAGAGAGATCACCTTTCTTACGGATGAGCTGCACTAAGGCATGTTTCCAAACGGAAGGGAAAGACTGTCCTTTTGCGAAAGGCAAAATAGGTCAGTCAGGATTGGTGCTGGCTCAGAGGAAGACTTCCTTAGAATATGACCAGGTATGCCATTTAAGCCAAAAGTCTTGTCCACCTGGGCCTGGGAAAGTACCTAGAAGGCCTTGGGCAAGTGTAAGAGATAGCCAGGTTTAGCGGAAGGAGACTGGGGGTGGAAGATTAAAATCTGAATCATCCAACGCTTAGTTAAAGTAGAGAAACATGTTGCTAAAAAGAGCGGCTTTATCAGGTGGAGATTTAGCAATAGATTGATCAGGTAGGAAATGAGAGAGAAAAATTGCTTTGTAGAAGTTCTTGGAGATGCTTTTGTTTGAGGACCAAAAAGTTTCATTAGTAGAAGAAGTCAAGTAAGCACACCTAATTTTTTTTTTCTTGGGTGGTGGGGTGGGGGGGGTGGGGGGGGGTTGTCGTCGTAGTCCGGTACACGCCGTCTCTACATTAGAGCAGGAGCGACCAAACCACGAATGATAAGATATTTTAGAAGAAAATGGAATGTAGGACTCCATCCCAGCTAAGAGTACCTTTGCTATTCGTTCAGCACAACGCGATTCATCCCGATCAGAGAAGCAGTACCCATACGAGGGAAAGTCAATAAAGAAGTTACACTGAGATAGTCTTTGAGCTCTCTCAGAATGCTAAAGTTGGCATTCTTATGGGAGATAGAGGATGGGCGTCCCAATTAGAAATGGTAGAAACAAGATTGTGGTAAGAAGACCCTAAGGGATCAGAAATGGTGGATGAGTAGCGGGGGAGTTCAGAGGTAATAAAGAGTCAATTGTGTTAGAAAAGTGGCTGTGACGGTCGAAAACTCGCACTTGTCCCAAATCGTTCAGAAGAGAGAGAGAGAGAGAGAGAGAGAGAGAGAGAGAGAGAGAGAGAGAGAGAGAGAGAGAGCCTCGACTCCACCAGGATCATCCCGGTTAGAGCCTAGCAATCCTTATTGTATACAATGAAATCACTTACACAGAGAATTTCAACGCGTGGATGCGAAAAGAGCAGAGCTTCCTTGCGAGAAGTCAAATAGTCGAAGAGATGAGTTATACACAGTTGGATGAATTGTCGGGGGTGGAAAGGGCTAAGCTTTTCATTTCTCCCTTGGGGTTTGCTGGTTAGGTATATGATGATCCGGATGGGAGGGTTGTAGTGCTTTTGCATAGAACTGAGTATCGAGCATGTTCAGGTGAGACTGTATAGGAGGTCTCTGTTTCACTGTGTAGGTGTTGAATGTATGTACTGCTAGGTAGCCAGTGACTGATCTGAGTGCACGATTTTGTGTGGCTTGCACCTTAGTTATAAAACGTGCTCAGTGAAATGAAGTATCTATTTAGGGCTCAGGCCTTACCTGTTTTGTACATGAGGGTTCCATTTTCATCCACTGGGAAGTGATTTACTTGTTTTGTTTCATGTATAGTATCAAACTTTTTGTGTTTACTTTAATCGTATTTTCCCGACCTCGTTTGATATTACTTTTTTTGTTCCTGCATTTCCTTCTGGGACTATCGTAAACTTGGTCACCTTTCAGGGTATCAAGATTTTATCTTATAGTTTTTTCTTTCCAACGAACGAGTTCTTTCAATTTTCTAATCGTCAAAGGTAATCTCTGCTTTCCTCTGCCTTTTGTCTGTTTTGGGATGTTTCCCACCTCTTTCTTGGTCTCTGATCTTGAAGTTCAACAAGAAATCTTCAACTTTTCCACATTCGGGACTTCGCTCTAGCTCTCCGTCTAACCAGGACAATCAAAAGTGTCATATGTTATTGATGTATGGTATTTACTGAAAAAAGTGATGATACAGTGCCATCAGGAAACAACTTCTTACTTATGTTACAAGAATATAAAAGATCTTCATTGCAGTTAATGCTGAGCATAAGGAACAGCTTATATACAGTTTAATGAAGAAGAAATCTTCAGGTAAGGTAGTCACTTTATTGCCCTCCTGGCCTTCCGAGATAAACAGCTGGACTAATGTATTGTAAGAATCTGTTAAAGTACTGTTTCTCCAGCTAAAAATGTCTGCTATTTCTTTACACAACATACATACAGATGTTTCGTTGTATTTAAAGGCTTTGGGTACCATTTCAAATTCTATGTTTTATCATAAACTGTTCTGGTTTCTATAAAGATGTTGTGTAATACAAGGAGTCAGAAACATTTTCTGCGCTGTCACTCGTAAGCTAACTTACGCGTTTTCTTGTATATGGTAGAATACACATTCTTTTAGATTTTTTCCTCATGTAGTTTGTCTTTGTTCCAATATCATACCATGAAATTTTGTATCCCTATAAGAAAGTTTTTTTGACGATTATATATATGAGTATGAACAGATATAGCCTGCTTATCAGCTTCTGAATTAATATATCTGGATGCAGAAATACGGTTATTCTATATTTTGTTTTGTGATCTTTTACGTATAACCTAATCTTCTGCGTCTTGGATAAGTTAAAAATTTATTGAAGGTGTAGTAGAGCATTGTCTATTGTTTTATGCACCATTTCACCCTAAATACCCTTACAAAGTTGGTCAAACCTGGCCTTATGACCCTACAGGATCTACCATATTCTTTCTAATTCAGTAAGAAAGTATATGTTAGACTATACAGGGTCATATAAGCTCAAGTCTGGGTGTATCAAAGTGATGTTTGTCTCTTTACAATATAGTGTACTGCAGCTATTTACTTTGTCACTGATGTTATGTTATTATCTAGTATTCTGCTTAACCAGCTGACTGCACCAGTCATGATGAAATGTAGTCAGTCCCCTAGCAGACAAGCTTCTCTCTCTCATCAATTCAATTCAGATGTTACAAAAACGTACCATTTTTTCCTTCTTCGATTATAATCATTATACTCATCTACTGATACTGTTCATTTTGATATCATGTCTTGGTAATATCCCAGATGTTAGTGACACCCTTAGACTCTTGGAACGATTCTTTGTACTCGCACATCATTTCCTCAGACTCGTCCTTGATATCACTGTTCCAGCAGGGACTAAAAATGCGCATCTTCGGCGGCGTTCTGATATCAGCGTGGTTCTCTAAGATGGTTTCCTTATTAGCTCCAATGTAACAACTTCTGATCTGTTCATCTCTGCTTCCCATAGAATTATGCGTCCGTGTACCCTGCATAAAAGAAAAAAAATCGATAACTACGTTAGAATTGTACACAGCGTCATGTCTCGGTTAAATACTTACTACCACAGCCATTGGCTTAGGGAATTTTACCCTTACCTCTATACCCGACAGCCACAGAGTTTTCTTCTTCCTTAATACATGATGTCCCTCGAGTTTTGTCCGCTATACGTGCGTTAAATGTATTGCCTCGGATTTGCAATGTTTACATTAGATTTTATGATTGGTACCTTCCTTGCTGACGCCTGGTCTCTGAGGGGATTTGTCTCCTTCCTCATGTCTTCCAGCAAGTCAGAGAGAGAGAGAGAGAGAGAGAGAGAGAGAGAGAGAGAGAGTACGAAAGACAGATGCCCGATCAATAAAAGCTGCTGCTGTCCATAACATACATCATAAAATCGTCATATATACACATTATGTCATTACTGAGACGTAAACGATTATATAAATTAAGACGAATATGTATAAAAAACGAATTAAAAGTTAATTAAATTGCAAACCCATAATCTGTCTGCAGTGTTGACAAAAGAGCCGAGAATCAGCAATGAACAATGCAGCCATAGCTCTTATGGCAGGCAGACAGTTTTATTGCTAATGCGGATTAGTGCTCAAACCTGATCCTGTGTGACACACAGGAGGAGCGACGACCTAAGCTTAGGAATCAGAGTCCTATGGGATAACCAGGAATATGGACCGTGGGAGAGAATTGGCTTGTGGCATTATTAACCCTAACGCTCCCAATTACGGTTCGCGTCATCTGCATTTTTGGTGAGCAGTTAAAACAAAGGAAGGCAGCGGAGCGGTCGCCCCCCACCGTCACCCCTCCATACCTGGCCAGGGGTAGGGCCAGGGGCGGGAGGGGGAGGGGGGAGGGGGGAGGGGGGGGGTCGCGGGCATTGTTAGAGGATTTCACACATAAGAGGAGCACAAGGCCTACGAGAATTATGTACGTGAGATATTAAATTGTAAATGAGAGGGGTTGGACGCTGAGGTTAACCCAGTGATGATACAGTAGGGTCTCTCTCTCCCTCCCTCTCTCTCTCTCTCTCTCTCTCTCTCTCTCTCTCTCTCTCTTCTCTCTCTCTCTCTCTCTCGCTCTCTCTCTCTCTCTCTAACCCAAAGTGCATGTTTTTCCTTTCTGCCTCACATACAATTGGGTTTCTGGCATTCAGTCCACAAAGACACGTCCTTTCTGTTTCACACACAACAGTAAACAACACATAACTCAAGCGACTCTTTATTCTTAACTCTACGTTTCCCTGCGGTGAAAGCTACGCGCTAGCCCTTCCTAATGGTAATATCTCGTAGGTAGGTAAATACTCTCTCTCAACCTCTTTTAATCTCTGTATTTACTTCCTAGTTTGCCATATAAACTTTGAACCATCTGTATCTAATCATCGGCCTTTCAGTTTCACTCCTTTTTCCAATTGTCCACAAGAAACTGATATAAGGTTCATCATCCTCTACATATGGACATTATCATATCTACTTTCATCATTGAACTACAAATTGTAGCTTCCAGTAAAGAAGCTTAAACTCCAAATCTAATATGATTATCAAATGGGTTAAAGCCCTTATAGGCTTAAGATTTATAGTTGAGGCATTGAATTGCCTCTTGTTTTAATTTACATATCATTGACAGGACAGACTTGATCAGTCTTCACTTAGGCTTACTGGGCGTCGCTTTGTGCTTGAGTTGCTGACAGACCAAATGATTTGGTCATCACGAATGGAATCTTGTACATGATTTCAAGTGGGATATCTGAGACCATTTTTTTTCTTCCATGATGAAAATTCTACTGCAGTTCCACAAAACAAAAGTTAGAGAACGATACTGTACTGAGAAGAATCTTACAACACCTGATAATAAGACGATACGTTCACCCAACGTTGAACCTGATGATTGTTCTGGTGGGAGGGAAACGTTGATTATCTCAAGGTAACTTTCCGTTCGGAGATTTTCCCATTTGCGTTTTCGAAGTACATGATTGATTTACAGACGTTTGGCTACAAAGGTCCAAGAACTATTCTGAGGAGCCAACCCCTATCCCGAAAAGGCTTATACGTCCCCAGGAAAGGCAGAGTCCTTTTGTGTGAAGGCATCAGTGACCCCAGGATAGGGAGACCCGCCTTTGAGAGAGTTGCCAGCCGTCATGGCCACCCATGAACCAGGGAGTCTGGAATTCCTGGTATAGTTTTAAGTCTTGTTATGACGGAGGAGGTGCGCTTGCCTTAGGAATGTTTCAAAATTTTGAGTCAACTGTTGTCAAGTTTCACGTCATAGCGAGGAGGTCAATACACTCTGCACATACTGACAAGTTAGTGATTATAAACGACGTAATGTGAGTTAATTTGCCTTGGGGAGAGGCAGCATTTTCAGCATAATGATATAAAAAAAAGATTAGAAACAATGAGGGAATCACAAAGAAAGTCCGAAACAACACAAGAGACAGACAACCAAATTCACGACGACAGGATGATCAGTAGAATGTTAGACGAGGATTGCTGACCGTCATTTACACGAATGAGCCAGAAGGAAGACCAGAAAGAAACACTGAGGCAAATACAGAATCACAGACGATGCAGACAACACGGCTAAAAGAAACATAAAACCAGAGATTCTGCTCGAAGCAGCTGCCACAAGACGCATGACCATAACCTCTAACTTCAGACCTTAACACAGGTAAACAAACACAGTGGGTGGGAGGGGGAAGCAGAAAGATAATGCCATACAGACATGAGACCAGCGTGTTCTCAGACATACATCATCCCGGGAAGTTCAGTGTGTCTCTTATCAACACGGGGGAACACCAACGTTGACCCGCAGAGCCGTATGAATGCTGATATATACATTAATGTCAAGGAACAGACATACACAGTTTCATGATATCAGACACGATCTATTTATACAAACACCGCAGATGCAGACACACAACACACGTTAAAAACACACACACACACACACACACACACACGCACACACACACACACACACACACTCACATTATCCCAACTAGTATATACTTGTATACAGAGATATGTACACATAGAAAAAAATCTTCTTAGGTAGGAATTTTGGCTACATTGTGTGTTTACGTCTTAAACTGCGAGAAAAAACTATCGATGGACAGATATTCTTGGATGTATACAAACAAAAATTTCTCTATATCAGTTTTCCGGAAATATATCATAAAAGATTTTCAGCTCAGATTCATACGATCATATATATATATATATATATATATATATATATATATATATATATATATATATATATATATATATATATATATATATGTTCATGTATGCATACACTGAGGCATTGCAAAATGACAGTCAATTGATATTATCCAAAATCACCACCATCACGCCACCTCGAAAACAGTCGTTCATCATAACCGTCCTAACATGTATTACCACGGCAGAGGCCAACAGACGGGTCCTCAGCCATCAGTCATAATTAGGTGACTAGCATTAGCAAAGGTAAATGTAATTTCAGCAGAATAGCATGAAAAAGAAAAGAAAAAAAAAAGAAATACCACACGACTGATTGGTGAAGATCATGAATATTTGATGATGGACTGGAAGGGGAAGGTGTGCACATATTGGTGTGTGGGTGCCGTATAGTTACTGGTGTGTTTGGGTGGGTGGCCGGTGGATACTGAAGGGTGTGGATGGCTGATGGATAGTGGAGTGAGCAGGTGGCTTGTGGATACTTGTGTGTCTGGTTGGTGTCTGACTGCTGGTCTGTGTGGATGGGTGGCTAGTGGATACTAGTGTGTGTGGGTGACTAGTTGGAGGATACTGGTGTGTGTAAGTGGCTTGTGGATACTGGTTTGTGTGAATGACATATGGATGCTTGCGTGTGTGGATAGCTGGGAGATACTGGTGTGTGCGGGTGGTAAGAGGATACTGACATATGTGAAAGGATACTTGGTGGATACTGGTGGGTGTAGGTGGGCTGTGAATACTGGAGTATATGGATATCTGGTGGATAATGGTGTGTGTATGTTTTGGCTGTTGGATACTAGTTTGCGTGGGTTGCTATGGATACAGAAGTGTGTGGGTGGCTGGTGTATACTGGTGTGTGTGAGTGGCTGGAGGATACTGGCTGTGTGGGCGGGTGGCTGGTGGATACTGGTAATTGTGGCTGGCTAGCGGATGATGGTGTGTGTGCGCGGATGGTGGATAATTGGTGGATAATAATGTGTGTGTTTTGGTTGGTGGATACTGGTTTGCTAGAGTGGCTTGTGGATACTCGTGTGTGTAGGTGGCTGGTGAATACTTGTGTGTGTGTGTGTGTGGAGGGTGGCTGTGAGATACTGGCGTGTGCAGGTGGATGGTGGTTAGATGCGTGTGGCTAGCTGATGGAATATGATGTGTGTGAGTGGCCGGCGGATGCTGGTGTGCGGGGGTGGGTGGTGAATACTGATGTGTTAGGATTGCTAGCGGATAATGGTATTCATCATTTGGCTGGTGGACACTGATTTGCGTGGTTGGTACGTGGATATTGTTATGTGTGGGTGGCTGGTGGATGCTGTTGTTTGTGGATGGCTGGTGGAAATTGGTTTGCGGATTGTGCATATTGTTGTGTGTGTGTGTGTGTGGGGGGGGGTAGTAGGTGGATTCTGGTGTGTACTTGTGGGTGGCTGGCGGATGCTGTGTGTATGGCTTACGGATACTAATGTGTAATTACCAAGTTGTCCTTTATGGGCTTAGATTTTTACCTTTATGGGGCCCTATCTCTTGAGTTATGCTTTATTTTCAAACATCTTTTAAACTTCTTTATGCTGTCCGCATTACCATTTCCTCATTCAATCATTCCATTCATCCACTATTCTTGTGCTCAAAAGTCCTTGTTTACAGCCTTTCTAGCAAGTTTCTTTTCTGATTCATGTTATGGTGTCTGGTTGCTCTATCTCTGGATCTTTCGAAGACCTGTTCACTGTCTACATCAACAAGCTTAAAGGTTGTGATAAAGTTACCCTTCACTCCTCTGCCTTCCGTGATTGGAAAATCTAAGGCCATTAGCCTTTCCTTGTAATTTAGCTTTCTTCGTTATGCTACCATCTTTGTTGCCATCAATACGACCTTCGCTATAAGTTATTTGGGCTTCCTTAAGTGCGGTGACCAAACCTGAGAAGAATGCTCTAGATTTTACTTAATGCATGATATGAACTGCATGCTGAATGTTTCTTTATCTATATACTTCAATGCTATTCTAATATCTTCCAGCAGACAGTTTGTCTTCCTAACCATTTTCCTCAAATAGGACTCTGGAAAAAGGTGAAGGACGATGTCAACTCCCTAGTTCTTCTCAACGCACAGACTCCTGCAACTTATCTCCTGATGGATACCACTTCTATTGAGGCCTTCTACCAATGATCCCCATTATCATTAGTTTACATTTACTCGAGTTGAATTTCATTGACCACTTATCAGACCATCTTCAGTGTCTGTCTTGTTCCCTTTGCAAGTTGATGTCACCCTTCTCGCTTTTCACCTACCTCATGATCTTTGTGTTGTCCGCATACTTATTTAGGCAAATACTCTGACAATTGATTCACATAGATCAAAAGGAGTAGTGGTCCCAGCACAGAACCCTGAGGCGCACCATTTATGCCTTCAACTCATTTCGAGAAGGCTCCTCTGACATGCGTCCTTCTAAACATCGAAGGAGTCTCCCCTTTATTCCTGGTTGGTGATCCAGCTTTATAATCGGCCTCCCATGCGGTAGTGTCAAGTGCTTTCTGTCAGTCCAGATTCAACTCCTAACTGTCCCAGGCAACTGACTGGTCAGTGTAAAAAGGATTTTCTTTTAAAGTCTTTTTTCCCAACGCTACCAAGTGCATGGCATTCATATAGAAAAGTAAGGTAGAAACATTAAGTATTCAAAGATGTTTCCGAGTAATCATTTACTTGGATATTTACTGACTAAATCTTCGACATTTGAAGATCGGATCATATGTTCTGCTGTTCCCCTTATAGTTTTCTTGACTGTCACTTCACATACTTACGTAAGAGTCTATATACAATGCACGAAAAAGAAACTGGATATTGTCTTTAATTCAGCGTCTCTTCTCGATCACCTTTCTCATAAAGAGGTATGATGTTAACCCTTTTCTACTGTACTGATACTTTCTGAAGCGACATCTTGAACAGTATTTCATGCTGTTTATCAACTGTATGCTCACAGATCTGCAGCACATATCTAGTAATCTGCTAATGTCTTTTCTAGATATCTCAATGATTTCTAAGACCTCTTCTCCATTCTGAATCACTGGCGTTGAGGTTATAGCGTCATCCATCGTGAAAACACCTGTGAGTTTATTCAATTCCTCACACACCCTTACATCATCTCAACTTTTATCTCAGTGCTCTTTAACTAACAATATTCCTATGATGAATGAATGGAAAAGATTCTGCTTTTCTCCTGCCTTGTCCACGATATTCTTTTCAAAGTATCTTTGTTCCTTTCTTATCCTGCTATTCTCGTTCCTTCCTCTCTTATGCGTTATAAATGCAGTCTCGCTGGAGTGACTCCTGTTTCTTGTCCACAGGACTTCTGGAAGCGCCTTTGCTTTTGGACATCTTTTACTTAACCATTTCAAACTGTTTCTCAATCTTCCCTCTGAGTTTGTGGCTAGAGGTACCCAAGCGCTTCCTCCTTCACTGTCAATTGAACAGACCCACCGAATTTTTCAACTGGCTCCTGACCACTGAATTCCTTGTCCAAATTATGTTAAGACAGAATTTATGTTCAGTTTAGTTTCTATGATTATACCTCCTCTTTCAATCTTGTTCTCATATCTGCCCTTACTACACCTTTATTCACCGATTACTCTAACCTAAGCGTTTTATGATCGCTTTTTCCATTTGGTGTATCATATATGAAAACCTCAATATCTATGCTGGTATACGTGAAGACAATGTCTAGTAATTATGTATCAGTCCCTCTCATCCTAGTGTCTTCATAAACATGCCGTTACAGAAAATTTTCGTATACATTCATCAAAAATTTGTCTCTCCATGACTCTCTGTCACCATGAGAATCTAGATTTCCTCAGTCTGTCTCTATATTTTCTAACTTTCTCATTATCAATGCTTTACCTTCTCTGAGAAGTGCATGTTTTACTGCCTCATGAACCATCCTTATCGTTCCTTCGCTGTTGTCATTGTATATTATTTCTGGATCTTAAAAATCATCTGCAGGATCATATGATATCAAAACCCTTACACACTTCCTTCCTGTAGTTGCTCTTGGGTTTGTAATTACCTTTCTGTAAATATCAGTTATGTGGGGAGAGTTTTTACACTCATGGGTCCCATCTCGTAGACATTGTCTGTCATATAACCTTTTCAACCTCTGCATGCTGTTTTCATTGACCAAGTCCACTCTCAGCTTATTCAATTTGTCCACTCTTGTACAGCATAAAAAAGTGCTTCTCTGCACCATTACTGAAAAGTTTATTGCATTACTTCATACTATGTCCTACAGTTGTTCTGTTCCTACACATGTCGAAGACCAGTTCACTGTTAGCGTTATCAATCTGGTTTAGAAACTTAAAACTTAAGATCATGTCCCCCTGTGTGTGTGTGTGTGTGTGTGTGTGTGTGTGCGTCTGTTTTTCTGTCTGTCTGTCTGTTTTACGCGGAAAGAATCTTACACACACGTTGCCCCGTCTCTTAACCTTGTATGAAAGCACCATATCTTTATTCTTAAGTATTTTGCACACACACACACACACACACACACACACACACACACATCCAAGCCTGTATCAGGTACTCATTCATCGACTAACCCCGAAGAGAGGATGAACTCGTGTGTTGGGTGAAGGCCGACTGCCACACGGATTCGAATCTATGTGGTCGACCCCGGACTGGCCGGCCCGTGCTAACTCTTGATCATTAACGCTAACCACTACACCACGGAGGCTTGTGTGTGTGTGATTACTATTTGCGTATTACAATAGAGTTTCACACTCGTTTTGCCCCGTCTCAATTTCCGATATATGTATTTTGTCTCTACTACCGTGTGCATATTCAAACACATACAAAAGAAAATCAGGCTAAGCCAGATAGGTGCTCATTTGTCGACCAGCCCTGAGGGAAATTTCATACTCTTGGCCCCCCCCCCCTTTGATGTGTAGATTATTTGGTGTATGAATAGCTGGGTCTGGGGATAGTGGATATACTGATGACACTCTGTGTGTGTGTGAGTGTGTGTGTGTGGGTGGGTGGGTGTGTGTAAAGTTCAGTGAAATTGCCTGGTTAAGTGTGCTGATACCTGATTTTTGACTTTTGGGTATATGGAAAATCAGGAATGTCGATGGATAGAGGTATAGATGTTTGAATGCGTAAATAGTCAGGCCTGTCGACTGTCGAATATTTAGAGATCTGGATGTATTGATTACTGGTTGTGGATAGGAAACACTGGAGGACTGGTTGTTATACATGGGTGTGTAGATGAGTGGAAGTAGGGATGGATGGGTGTACGGTTGACTCTGTGTAGACGACGGGTGAGGGATATAGCCGTCAGGGTTTATGGATGACGAGGTGCATGGATGGTTGACTGCGAAATTATGGGCGTCTATGTAACGCTGGCCGGATGTGCGAATGAGAGGGACTGTGGGTGAATGGGTGGATCGATTGTTGGATGTGTAGTAGGTTGGGTGTATGGATGGATTGATCTGATGAAGGTCAGGTATGGTCGACTTGGTAGAATGCTGAGAAACCTGATGGATGAATATATGGATGGTTATGTTTATCAGTGGGTGGATGAGTGGCTTGTTGGAGATATCGATAAGTGGGTGAGTGGATGCTTAGATGTGTAGACGGTTGGGTGCGTATGGTTGCTGTCTGGATGGTCGCGCGCACGGAAGGTTGATTTGTAGATGATCATGTGTGTAGATGGTTGAATGTATCGATGATTGGATGTGTGGAGGGTTGAGTGTATGTTTGGCTGAGTGTGTTTGGATGGCTGGATATGTAGATATTTGGTGTGAGGATGGTCAAGTGTGTGGATGATCGGTGTGTAGATGTTTTGTTATGCGGATGGTTGGGTGTGGGTAAAGCCGGGGCCAGGGATGGGCGAGAACAGTTGTTTGGGTTGTTAGACCTGTGTATGCCTGAGGCAACCAGACCTCTGAATAGTCCGAGATATGATGATAGTATTAACCCGCAGAGGTCGAGACCAGGCCAGCAGAATGGTCGACCCATACCAAGCACAAAGGTCCCTCCCTCTCTCTCTCTGTACCATCATCAGCCTCTATACACCTGGCACACCTGTTCCACCTTTTACCCTTTTACCTGCCAGTCTGTTTGTGTGACAGTGTGACAGCACAAACACACAGACAAACAACCATACACAAACGGGCCAAGCAAATGCAGGTAATATTCATTATATGAATATTTAGAAATCAGTTTGACCCATAGGCAACTCTGTTTCTCAGACTTTAGCGATAATTCACTGCTCTCTCTCTCTCTCTCTCTCTCTCTCTCTCCTATAAACAGCCAAGTCTCGTAACATTAACAACTAACATCGTCGATCTTCCACAGCTTACAGATTTCCAACCAAGTAGAACATTCTTTTATCTTCAGTAAGAGACTTCAGAGGATCAGATCATATTAAAGCAAAAATTAAAGCAAAATTTAGCTAAAACAAAAAGAAAATTTTCTGAGGTACAAAAAGTGGAGACAGTGGTTCTCTTTCATATAAAAAAAGGAAAGAAATCCCGATAAAAGAATGCCTCAAGCCGAAATGACATGTCTGTTGACAGAGTTACAGCATCAGCGTGAAATATACGCAGGTGATGGCGGCGAGTGGTACTGTAGGGCGCATATGCGGCGACCACCATCTGGTAGGTTGGTGATGGCAGGTGCTGCTGCCTCCGAGGAGGTGGCACACTGGTCATTGCCAGATGAATAGCAGAGGATCAGATGCAATAGAAATGTTTCATATGTGGAGGTGGTATGATCGAGACGCTGGCTTCACTTAACTAATCAACTTATGTGTGCAAAGTGAAAGGGTAAGAAGCACTTGGAGATGCTTGGTAGCCCATGTTTCACTCTAGCACACTGGACTTGGCTTAAGGATAATTGACCAGGAAGCCTGTAGGTTCCTGACCCTTCCTACGAAATCAGAAATGGAATTAAGGTTGTTAGTCATGATCAAAGATGTTTTGAAAAATCAAGAAAATGCTGCACACAATACAGGGAACAGCGAACAAGGTAGAAAATGTTAGGCCCTTCGATCATAAATCCGACTTGTTCTGGTTTCCCAAGACATGCTGAAGCTTTAGGGAGAGAATTTTTCTGAATATTCCTAATGACCTTGCATCCATATCACCCAGTCAACCACGGACGAGAGTGGCAGCCAGATATCTATGTCATCGCCATTGTATAGCTATACAGGCAGGAAAAAATTGCATTATAGATTCTCGTCACCTCTCCGAGGAACTGGAGAAAGTGAACAACCTGTACTCTAAATCTATTTTGAAAGACTTTTGATAATCTGGATTCTTTATCAAATAACTATAATCTGTGAAAAAAGTGTTGTAAAAAAAAAATCTTCACATAAGGAAAAAAGAACTCTTTTCCTGGTTGATATTTATTACATTCTCTGAAGCTACGTATGTGCCTTTCGGAATTAAGCCAAATTTGGAGAAAGCGAAGGGAGAGAGAAACATGAAGTAAATAAGTAGGATGAGTGAAAGAAGCTTTGGGGCATCGGGGCCTAACAATTCAGGAGGGTGAGAGACGTGCATAGGCTAGAATGAACTAGGTGAATGTGGTCGAAGTTCTATCAAGTCACAGGCACTGATGGGGTTGTACTTCAGTGGAAATAGTTTGACAGGCCGTAAACGAGAGTTCTGGTTAATGGTCAAGCCTCAGAAGGTTAGACGTAACAAGTGGAGTACCAAAAGGATTTGTCTTGGAACCGGTTCTCTTTCTCATATATATTAATGATACTGATAATGGGTCGCATTGCAAGATACCAAATTTCGCTGATAATGCGAAGCTGAGAAATAAATCTACCAATGAACCTAAACGTCTATTACTTCAAACTGACATAGACAAACTGATGGACTGGGCTCTTGGGTGGCAAATGAATATCATATATCGATATGTGAAAATCTTTGCATATCGGTAGTAAAAATGAAAAGACAAGCTGTTGTATGAATGCTGTTGAACTGCAAAATGTAAATGAGGAAATAGACTTGGACCTAATAATCTATGGTGATCTAAAATCAAGTAAGCAGTGCACAGAAGCAGTGAAAAGAGCAAATGAAATTTTGGATTCATAGGTAGGGCCTTGAAAACTAAGCCCAGGGAAATCATCATTACTTCAATTCATTAGTTCGTCCACATTATGAATACTACATATGTTCAGTTTTGGTCACCCTACGTAAAAAAGATAGACAGAATGGAGAGTACAGCGTTGAGCTACCAAGATGATTCCCGGACTGTGAAATAAATCCTACGATGAGATCATATGACTTGAATCTATTTAGCTTAGAAAAGAGGTTAAAAGGTGATTTAATACAAATATTCAAAATTATCAAAAGCTTTGATAATCTTCATCTATCAAGTTAATCAAGACTTGATTCGTCTGATTTTACTCGTAGTAATGGATAAAGTTCGTGGACAAAAGTTTTACCTCGAATAAGGCGAACTTTTTCTTCAACAGGATTATTGACAGTCTGAGTGGTTGAAAGCAGTACTATAAATACGTTTAAGAATAGACTTGGTAAATACATCGGTTCAGAGTCAACGACTAACGTCATTTGCGACTCCTTAGTCACAGTGACAGTTTGTAGATTACTATCTTTGAATAAATCTGTACGACTTCTAACTTTAACCACACTGATCTGTGTTTCTGGTATCTTCCACTATCACAAACAGCCTGAAAGGACGCGACGGTCTGTTGGGATTTGAATTCCTTTGCATTCCTTTGTGTAAGTAGGCACACTTTCAACAATGTCGGAAAGTCTAACAAAACCATAGTTTACCTCCAGTGTAACTTACGGTCTGTACAAAACCAGAACAAATCGATTGCTTGACACCAGTGCGGTATAGGATGTGCACATGGCTAAAAGCAAATCCATAGCTTGGCTGCAGTGTAATTCATGATCAAAGAAAGACTAGAAATTTGTTAACAAAGTTCATAAAAACAATCCAAAGATAAATATCTATCTTTTTGTTAACCCAGCCAATTTAAATGCAATTTCGGAGCTTCGGTGACATTCAGATTTTTTTTTTTTTGCACAGGATAGTGCAAGTCCTCCCCCCCTCCCTCCCTAACACTCCTCTCCAACTCTCCACCCTCCCGCCCCACCACTCCCTTCCCACACCTCATCCTGCCCCACTACTCTCTTCCCGCACCCCACTCTCTTTGGTCACACCCCTCCTACACCCCACCCTACACCAACACTCCACTCCCACACCCAAACCTACCCCACCACTCTCCTCCTATATCTCACCGCCCCACCACTCTCCACCCACATCCACCACGCCCAAGCTCTCCTTTACCACACTCCATCATGCCTGGCTACTTCCTTCCCACACCTAAACTTGCCCCCACTACTTTCTGCCCAACCCACGGGTGTCCAGCCACTCCCCCCACTTAATCTTGCCCCACCACTACCCTCCCACATTTTCCAAACCCTGCCGTGCCCCACCACTCCCTTCCCACACCTGATCCTGCCCAGCCACTCCACTCACCACGTCCCGTTTCCCTACCACACCCATCACACACCCAACCCTGCACCACAACTCTCCTCACCATTCCCTTATGAGCTACTACTCCCCTCCCTCATCCCACCCTTCCCCTCCCTTCCCGTGCTCAAACCAATCCCATCACTCCCCCCCACACCAGCACGTAACTCACTAAAACCACCTACCCCATTATTCTCCTCCCACACCCAATCCTAAATCCCCATGTGCCTCACCCCACAACTCCCCTCCCACATCAACCTGTCCTACCACTACTCACAAAGAGCCACACTGTCTCACCGCACCCCCTAACCCACCACTCCCTTTCCATACCCCAGCCTACCTAACTGCATCCCCTCAGTACCCCACCCCCTTCCTCCTATACCCCCTCCTGCCCCACCACACCCCTCCTTGTCACTGACACCCCACCACGCAACTACACCTTGTCCCTCCTCTACCGCTTCCTCTCAATGTCAACCATCCCTTCTTTCCCTCTCACCCTCTCCTCCTCTCCCAACCCTACACTCCCGGACTCTCCCAATTACCTCATCAATCTTTCCTTTCCAACCATCAACACCCCTCCTTCCTCTGCCCCTTCCATTCACACTTCTGTCCCCTTTATCACCACTCTTACTCTTTCTCCCCTCCCTTTTCTCTGCCATTCTTTCCCTCCCCTTTCTCACCCCATTCTTTTCCTTTCTCCTCTTTTCCTTCATCTAACATCTCTCTTCACTTATATCATCTGCCTCTAACATGTTCTTTTCCTTATCTACTCCTCTCCATTCCATTGCCCTCCTTTCCTCCCTGCCATCATCTGAATCACTTCCCTTTATACTACCATCATCCCCTTCCATCCCCTCATTCCTCTCACCGTCCTTCTCGTACACTTTCTTTCATCGATTCACCTCTTCTCATCTCTCTCTCTATCTCCACTAGCCATCCACTCCCCGTGACCTGCTTCCTACCCTCTACAGTCCAATTCTTTTCTCCTCTTCCAGTCTTTCTCACTTTCTACCCTTCTCTTCCTCTCCCATCACAGTTCTCTAGTCTCTCTCCTCTCCATCAGCCATCCCTGGGCCGTGCCACTCACTCTCCCACCTCTCCGACTCCTAAACATTCTCTCTCTCTCTCTCTCTCTCTCTCTCTCTTCTCTTACAATTAACCCTCCCAACTTTGATAACCATCTCTTTCTTGTTCCGTCCTCATCGTCTTCTCCTCCTCCTCCTCACCATCTGCACCGCTCCCCTCCATCATTCTCTTATCTCGAGCCCTAGTCTCCTACCTTTTCTCCCTCACCTTTCATCCCTCCTCCCATCTCCCTTCCTCACTCTCATTCCCCCCCTCCTCATGCCTCATACACCGATTCTCTTAGCCAGACCATTCCAGCCTAGCCTTCACCTTCCTGTCTTTCACGCCCTCTCCTTTCCCTTTCACTCTCTTATCATTCTCCGTCTTTTAGCCTTTCCCTTCTTCGCAGAAACCCTTCTCCACTCTTTATTTCTCAGTTTTTTCTTCCTTTACTTCGTCTTCTTCCTTTTCCGAAACGTTCTCTCTCCCGTTCTTTTCACTCCCCAAACCTCCACCTTTTCCTCCTCTCCTTCATATTTCTTTAGCTCCACATTCACTTCCTCTCTGTCTACTCCTCTCTCACCACCTACCCTCCCCTGTTTTTCTCTGTTCCCTACTTTTTTCTTTCTTCATTTATTCTAAACCCTTTCCCTTTTTCCTCTCTCCCTGCCAACTCTCTAACTTCACACCTTCTGCATCTTCTCTTCCTGTGTCATTCTTCCCATCCCTTACCCATGGAAGCCACTGTCACGAGCACCATTATAACTTGAAGCTAATTACAGTGGCAAAAAGCAATTTGCAGTGTTGTCTGTTAACTTACATTGATCACGCGAGCAATGCAGTGACTTAACGAGCTGGTGTTTCGCGCTCAGTTTGCAAACAACTAATTCAACAATTAAGAATGTAGTTAATCTCTGTTACACCACTTGCAGGTTCAATTAAGATCTCTTTTATCATCCAGACGTCCATAACAAATCAATACATAAAGTGAAGGTCCATTATAAATGAATCAATTACATACAGTCTAGATGCACGACGATTATTCAATTCAATTGGAGCTCAATTAAGATCATGTGTTTGATTTTTAACACTGCATTGCTTGGAGGTGCATTAGGATCCCTAATATCAAAAAGTAGTTCATAATTGATTATTTCACAACATATATTAAAAAGAAATTCATTAGTAATTATCTGAAAATCTGGGAGGAGCAACAGGACAAATATGAGTTTATTAGTATTACATTCAGAACATGAAAGTGCATTAGGAATTGGAATAAAACAAAGAAAGGAACCCATCATTATCTGTTACATTACTAAGAGGAATATTAGAAGTCCTTATCTCATGTTGGATTCCCATCAATGTGTCATATTATCTGAGTTCATATGCAGATTTCAATATGAATAAGTTTCAAAACGTGAGATCAGCAAGAGTTCAGAGTGTCACTTGTGAGTGCAATTGGCATTCTTCACTTACCTTGTATACTATAGATATCACCGAGTATCTGTTATGTACAAGAGTGGAAAACATGAAAACCACTCTCCTTTGTTAATACAATACTTATAAATATTTGCTCATATGAAACGCCCTA
>JAYMFT010390902.1:0-19705 GCA_038088735.1 Panulirus argus
AAAATATATATATATATATATATATATATATATATATATATATATATATATATATACTAGTAAATCAAGAATTTCAATGAATTTTTATGCTCTTACAGCCCATTGTAGAATAAGATGGCTTCCCACGGCTAGCCTCACCGTCACTTGATGTGGAAGGATTCTCCTCGTCATTATAATTGGTCCCCTAAACCCCACGGGAAATCCAACGAAGGACCTAAGTTAATTAGAAGTTTCTCCTTCATGATAAAGTTTCTGACAAAGTAGTAACTTCTTTATGTTTAGAGTGATTGTCGCCTTTTTATTTCGGTGTCTCCTTCCTCTTTTGTGACAACATCCCCATGTCGACATGTAAGTATCATATCTTCACTGGCATAAATAATCGAGTCTGATACAAATGTTTGCGCATTCACTGTTGATGAAATTTAATTCTCACCAAATACAAATTGCGGACAATAGTCCAAAGCATTATTTATCAGTAGCAAGTTCTGTGTAGGTAGCTGGCTGCGTGTATGTAGACAGCAGGCCTCTACGGAAGTATTCTGGGTTCCGACTTAGGAATATTCAAGTGGTGGCCGGAACTATTGTTCACCTTTTGTGTCAAGATTACTGGTCTTATTTCCTGTGTCATGAAGATTAATATTTCTAGTCTCAAGGTTTCCCAACATGCAACACACACTTATGCAACTAATTTTCTCTTCGTGTCTTCACATTCATTCCCTCCCCTATCTTTCTCATCAAAAACAACGGAATTTCAATACAGAAGAGTCCAGTAAACTTATGGTCCCTGATTCCAGCTGTTCATGGGTGTGAGTGATCTCCCAACGAGAAGGAGGGACGAGACCGTAGCAGTACTGACCTTTCCCAAGCCCTTGCTCTATTTATAGACATGACTTTTCTATTTAACTTACTTCACCAACATTTGTTGTCTCACGACTAGCTTTTCTTCTGTTCAGCAACATCTAGTCAGTACTTGTCCTAACATCATCCTTCTGGATATTTCACTCTCTGTTTTCGATAATCTGGTTCACATCTCCAGGTACAATCATCCCTCACAGTTTCGCCTCAGATGAAGAGCTTTCGTTTATTCCAGCACCAAAACGCCGGTTGCACGCCTCATGGACCTTAAATCTCCAAACTTTGACAGCATCTGGCTTAAGATCTGTCTCCCAGATGCCACTATTTTTCTCACTCACCAACAGTTCTCCCAACTCTACTAACTTAACAATTTCCGTTGACTCTCTAACTTCCTGCTATGAGGCGGTTATGCATTACTGAGCATTTGTAAGGCTTTCCAAGACCTCGCTCCCATTCCAGCTTATTGGTGAAGTGGTTAGCGTGTCCTTTAAATTTGTTTCGCAGCTCCTGGCATGTCTTTACATCATCTTGTACAACCCTCTGAATCCCTTAGCCTGTTTGGCTACTCTCTAAGTGACATTTTGTTCCTGATTAATTCACCGAAAAGTTTTGGATTATCTGCCTTGTCCGTGATGCTCTTTGCACAGTCTCTGTCCTTTCTCCCTTATTTTTCTTTCTGTACTCATTCTTCGCTCCCTTACTAATCTCAAATGCAGAGGCACCGTCTGTATCTCCTCCATAGTACATCCCGATGCTCTTTTGCTTCATCTAAACCAAATCTCTTTCTTTACTAACTTTCCTTTTCTATTGGAAGCTAAAGGGGTCTGTAGGTCTTGCTCCTTTATTGTAGACTCCAAAGAACTTTCCCCATGAGTGGAACCTTATTATGCCTATGGAACTCAATTTTCTTATAGAAATTGCTTAACTTTATGTAACTTTTGCGATTGTAACTTCTCTCTGAGTCTGTGCTCGAATGTGATTTTTTTTTAATGTTCTGATTAGCCGCGCAATTATAGTCAAGCATATCATGTCCTCCTTTTCCCAATTAACTTATCATGTCTGACATTTCCACTTCAGTTGCTACACAATGTAAAAAGTAACTCTGGTAATGATGATGTATTAGCTTATGTGATTCTAATGTGCTCAGTGACTTGCTGATACAGGATATTTTCCTATTTACTACCTGAGAACTTGAGTCTTCATGACTCTTTGTCTCCATGAGAATCGAATTTCTTGCAGTCTGTTTCCTCATCATCAAAATCCCGAAAATGGAACCTCATCATCTCCAACGAGGGCGTATTTCGCTGGGTCATTTTTCATCCTCATTTTGTTTCTTCATATTTATTGATGAATATTTGTTCTGGTTCATAGAAATTCTTTGGATGATCATATTTTGTCAGCACCACTATGCGAGGTTTTCCTACATTTACTCCTCCCATTGCGTATTATTCGAACAGGTCATCCATCAGCATTTCCTAATGGCTGAATAATGTCCAGGATTAGCAGGGCCTATCTCCATCCTTTTTTTTTTTTTTTTGCCTTCTCTCTCCTTCCTTGTTCTCATGTGTATATTTGAACAGATTAGGTAAGAACTCGAATCTGTATGTTTTGTCTCCACTACTCCAACACTCAGGTTTACTTTCCCTGATTCGGTTCTTAATCTCCAGCTTACATCTCCATGTACAATACATCGATCGTTGTTCATATGCATTACATTCAGTCTGCTACATGCTTCACCAAGCATTCCTGACCTTTCTTAATCAGTGGTCATTTTCATTCTCATCTAATATCTTATTTTCTTAATTCCTTCGTCCGTTATAGTCATTTACCCACACTTATGGCCACGACCAATTAACCCCTTAATTAGTTTTTGCATTCATTCCTTCAAATGCAATAACCGCCCTCATCTCCTTCATATAGCCTCCTCCTTTTACATCAAATTACAGTCGTATGGTCAAGATATATTTCCTTGCTTGACCCTCAGATCTTATCTTAAATTCCAGCCTAAACTGGCCTTAGGCTGGAATGCTGAATATGCTCTTAATAATCGGTCACGACATAAATATTCAGGGGAATCTCCAGACAAAATTTCAACCCAGCCCTCTTCACCTACCGTCGCTTCTAATCTGACGTCGGTAAACAGTATGAAACAGTTGCCCATAATTAATCGATGATGATATTTCATATTCATTTACAGTACTGTTTAATGTTTTGTTTATACATATTCTTTTTCAATCATTCTCTCGCATTCAGTATATCTCTTAGCTGATGGTATTTTGTTTAAATGAACTCTACCAAGAATGTTTTCATATCATACTTCTCAACCCCCCATTGCTATGCTACTTTGAATTTCTCCTCTTCCTCACATCCAGCGCTCTTGAACACCTTAATGATTTACTGCAATGAATCGATAAACGGCATTAGAACCTAAGATGTGGACAAACTGACGGAATGTGGAGACACTTAGAAATCTAAGATCTTTCCGCGAGAGAGAGAGACTCTCTAGAAAAATGGGGAGCGGTAGTGAGAGGGAAGTGCCAGGTTGAATGACTTAAAGAAATTGATGATTTAGATAAGTGAAAAACAACTGCACGTGGAAGATCTACAGGTATATTACCTAGCAGTCCACAGGACCGTGTAAGTAAGATTACGAAAAGACTTCTGTACAGAAATTAAGATCAGTAACAAAGAGTCTAAAAAAGAGAATTTCTGACAATACAGAGACAGACCCTAAATGATTCTTTGAATACGTAAGAAGCAAAGAGGCATTTGACCCATTAATTGATGAAGATGGAACCTTAGCTAATGAGAGAAAGGAAATGGTCTCCTTACTAAACAATTATTTCAATTCAGAGCTTACTCTCGAAAACTCCTAAGGTATGCCCCAAGCAAAAAAAGGGTACCAAAATGACTTATTAGACATATATGATATCTAGTGGTACGAAATACTTAAATACCTCCAGATTTTATATACAAATAAGTCACTCTTTCCTGACGATATATCCCTGGGAATATTGAAAGAAAGAAGCTAGCAATATGACAGTCCTGTCACTAAGATATTCAACAAATTCCTACTGGCAGGGAAAGTGCCAAAGGTTTGGAAGCTGGCTAATGTAATAGCAATGCTCAAAAAAGGATTGGTAGAAAATGTTTTCCGAACTACCGTACTATCAAACTTAGCTCAGGTCAAGGAAAATTGTTCAAGACAACAGATGGGGGAAAAATCGTTAAGAACCTGGAAGAAATTAAATTTCTAATCAGTTATGGAGGATAGTTCTTAAGGAATCTAATTAAATTATTTTGTCAGTATTTGATAATTGTAATTCCAAAATAAAAAGCAGATTAAGTATGCTTAAACTTCTGAAAAGCTTCCGGAAAAGAACCCTCCCAAAAATGCTAAAAATAACAACATGCCTATAGCGAATCGAGTCCCTGCGTGAATAGTGAACTGGCCCTCAACAATGGAGTTTTAGAATTTGACGATGACAAGACATCAGGAAATATAGCCCAGTCAAAGGGAGACTGTCCGAAGATTCAGTGTGACTTAGACAAACTGAAGTAGTGATCAGAGACATGGTAAAGGGGTTTCATTGTAGACGAATAGCATAGAAACAATAAACCACAAACATGAAAATATTTGGTAAACCAATATCAAAAGTAAACGAAGAAAAGACATGATCAGAAGTAAAAGAAGAAAAAGACTTTGGAGTGTTTATGAAAGATGATATATAATACGAAAAAGAGACTTTCAAGTTACATAAGTATAGGTATTCAGGATAAACGAAGGAAACCAAACTCACATTTTTACAGTGCCCTAGTTAGAACTTACTTGGAATACGCCGTTCCCTTCTGGTCATCAAAGATAACTAAAAACGAAGAAATATTAGAATGAATACAAAGAAGAGCAACAAAACCAATTCCATGGCTCAGAAGTGAGCATCATGAAGAAAGACTCAGAGAACCTAAAATTATTGTCTAAATTATTGTCTCTAGATTATTCTCTCTGCAAACAAAATTAAGGTCCACGAGATCTAATAGAAGTCTTCAAAATACTAGATGATTTTGATCACATAACGTACGAAAACTATGCATTAAATGGAGTTTCAGTAACCAGAAATAACTGTATGAAACCAAAATAAAAGGAAAGAAATGTTATATCAACGCATGTAAGAGTTTCTTCCTCTGCAGAGTTGCAGAACACTGTGAAGACTGTCATTACTTTCAGACCAAAGCCTGACAAATACTTCACTGGTATCCAATATCAGTAAAGAGGTCTGTCTCACGAAGAAAAAGAATAGAATTTCAATTTACCGTTCTCAAATTCAGCCTCTTCCTTTTTCTTTTTTGATTCAGATCTAAGTTTCCTCCCTATTGACCCCCCTCACCCTCGTTTAGTCAGAGTTGGGAACTCTTTCCGTTCTTACTTTCCCACACAATATCCATCGCAGTACATTCTCTCCATATTATATTGTGTTCCTTCTCGGCTCTTTCCTGCCGGCTGTTGTGGCGGCGGGAGGACGGTGCAACTTCTGCTTTCCTGCCTGTCATTACCACAGGAGGGATTACGACCTCAGGCCACTACTACTGTCCTTTAGCAGATAACCGCGTCATGGACCATCAGGTCTCCTGTCATCTGTCCATTCCGTATACTGTCCTCCAGTAGATAACCTCTTCATGGACCATCATGTCTCCTGTTATCCGTCCTTCCCATTCATTCCCACAGACTTTCAAGAAATACCGCTGCAGGAGCACTTCTGATAGCTCCACCCTCCCCTTACCTGTACTATAGGCCAACTGAAACTTCAGTCGTTTGGAACCTCACCAAAAGTTAAGGTCTCTTCAGTGGTGGTCCTGACTGGTCTCTTCCTCCTCTGTGAGTCTGTGTAAGTACACATGTAATTGCCCATTTGTACAGTAGGAGGAGGGAATTTTAGTCTTGCAGCCGTATCTCTTGCAATTACCTGTTTGTAATTATTTATTTCAACAATTCGGGGAGAGAGTTCTAAGCTCGTAGGGCCCCATCTCTTGTATAATAAGAAAAAAGATAGAGAAATGTTTATTGAATTCATGCAGGCATTCGGCTGAAAATACAAAGGTGAGGATTTGCGTGGTTGGGGAGGATTAGCAGTAGCTAGTTAATTAATCACGAAAGAGTCTATGATCAAGGTAAGGCTGGATACCTCAACGCTTTGGAAAAGCACATAAGTGAAGTCTATCTACACAATCTACACAGTACAGGAAGTTTTACGGAGCAAATTTTATGGTTTATACGTTATACATTTAATGATAATTCATTAAACATTACTTGATGCAAAGTTACATATTGCTTGAATTGCAATCGTATGGTGTTGCCATACATTATGTATTTAACGATGAAAATTAAGTGATGTAAAGTTTCATAACTGTTGAACTACAGTAATACTGTGTTGATATATATTATGTATTCAATAGTGAACATTAAGGGATGAATATTTTCACATTCGTTGCGTTACGGTGATATAGTAGTTGACATAAACATTACTATGGGAAAACTAAACTTTTTGTTTGCTTAGCTGTGCACTTGTTCATGGACTGCTCATAACACTCGCAGCAGTAGGCACAGGACAATTCTCGTATCTGTACAGCACTGGCTGGTACAAGGTGATTGTGATGGACGTCGGTCAGGCGATCGCCCCTCTGACCCCTCAGGAAAGTTATAGAGTGTCTGTGGTCATCTGGGTGGGTCACAACTCCTGTGGTCAGCTGGGTGGGTCACAACTCCTGTGGTCAGATGAGTGGGTCACAACAACTCCAGCGGTCAGGGACCGTGGCCCGTTGTTTACAATGAGGCGACCGGATCTCCATCATAAGCCTCACTAGCTCATTGGTAAAGGTTTCTAATTTGTTTATCTTTTTCACAATCCAATTCATTGTAGGGACTCACTCTACTGTTAAGATAATCGGGTACAATCAGTCGTATGCATGTATGTGTGTGTGTGTGTGTTTGATTTCCTTTCTCTGTGTCATCGAATTTATCTTCTGCGCTTTTCTTCCTGTATTTGCCAGAAAGTCAAAAACACATTCGTGTTTCAGTTGTAAGGATGATACTATTCACGACTGGCATTTCTTACGCCATGCTCCTTCCGAACTCATCTGATAGAGTCTTTATCATTCTCTTCATTTTGCAGAATTTCTGTCGATATGTAACAAGTTCCTCAGTTTCCTCAAAACCGATCAGTCTGCCAACATTGTTTTACACCAATGTGACATCTCGACTTTCCGTTCATCCAATTTCACTGTAAACCTGCCTTCTTCTTCTACCGTCCCTCGTCTTCTCTGGCGTTTCATCACACCAATAGATCATTACACTTACTATCATATCTCCCTTTTCCCAATTTCTATCACATCTTTCTTTTAAATTCTCGTCTACTGAATCCCATTATCGTTGCAATCCCAATTTTGTTCTGAGGTCAACATTCCCCATCTTCTGTTCAGGTAGTCTTCCCCTCATCTCCCCTATCCTCTCTCATTCATCTTAACTATTCTCACGTCCTCCCGTCATCCCTATCGTCCGCATTTTCACCTGACACTTGTGTCTTCCGCCATCTACAGTAACCCATCCATTCCCTCTTCTTTTCTCCAGATATTCCCACAATGATCCCTTGTGCCTCATCAACCCTCACACATCCCTCATCACCTCCCTCATCCTTTTCATTTCCTCCACCATTCCTCAGTTCACCCATTACTTCTCAGGCTCCTGTTCTCAGGTTTCCCCCACCTCCCCCCTCCCCGATGGTGGGTCATGTTCTTCATCTCCGGCCAACTTGATCCTCCTCCTTCTTAACCGAACGGCCGGTCTCCCTCTGCTGTGGCCGGAGGGGTGAAGACCTGCCTGGTGGAGTACATAAGGAGAAGGTGACACATAATAGGAGACCTGAGGGTCCATAACGAGGTTTCTCATATATATATGTAACTGAATATACATTGTGGTAGAAGCAGGGTAGCAAATCAGAAAACACCTTCACACCCACCTCTCCCTCCGGCTCAACTGCCGGGAGGAAAAAGATGTGTGTTGGTGAGGGAGGAAGGCGAAAGCCTTATATGATCGGATGGTGGTGAGGGAGGAGGGGGGGGGGAAGTCCTGCATGGCGGGCTGATGGTGAGGGAGGGGGTTCGGAGGGGGAAGGATTCCAACATTAATAAAGTCAGATTTCTCTTCACTGGGGAGGCTGGGGTGCCCGAGAGTGCGGCCACGTGAACCCCAGCAGGAGACGGGTTTGCATGATCCTACTGCCTTTCTATGATAGGTTTGGATGATTCTGCTGCCTCTCTATGGTTCGTCTAGATGACTCTCCTGTCTCTCTCTCTGGTTGGCTTGGATGATCCTACTGCCTCTCTCTGGTTGGATTGCATGACTCTACTGCCTCTCTCTCGTTGGTTTGCAAGATCCTCCTGCCTCTCTCTGGTTGGATTGCATGACTCTACTGCCTCTCTCTGGTTGGATTGCATGACTCTACTGCCTCTCTCTCGTTGGTTTGCAAGATCCTACTGCCTCTCTCTGGTTGGATTGCATGACTCTACTGCCTCTCTCTCGTTGGTTTGGATGACTGTACTGCCTCTCTCTCTCGTTGGTTTGGATGATCCTACTGCCTCTCTCTGATAAATTTGGATGACTTTATTGCCTCTCTCTCGTTGCTTTGGATGATCCCTCTGCCTCCCTCTCGTTGGTTTGGATGATCTTACTGCCTCTTTCTAGTTGGGATGTATGATCCTACTGCCTCTCTCTCGTTGCTTTAGATGACTCTACTGCCTCTTTCTGGTTGGCTTGCGTAATCCTACTGCCTTTGTCTGGTTGGTTTGCATGAATCTACTGTCTCTCTCTGGTTGCTTTGGATGATTCTACTGCCTCTTTCTGGTTGGCCTCTCTCTGGTTGGTTTAGATGACTCCACTGCCTCTCTGGTTGGTTTGAATGCTCCTACTGCCTCTCTCTCGTTGGTTTGGATGACTCTACTGCCTCTCTCTCGTTGGTTTGCATGATCTTACTGCCTCTTTCTCGTTGGTTTGGATAAATCTACTGCTTCTCTCTCTCGTTGGTTTAGATGATCCTACTGCCTCTCTCTCGTTGGTTTGTTTGATCTTACTGCCTCTCTTTGGGTGTTTGGATGATCTTACTTCCTCTCTCTGATTAGTTTGCTTGATCCTATTTCCTTTGTCTAGATGGTTTGCATGATCCTGGAGATGTGGATCCTTGTTTGGTAGAAAATGTAAAAACCAAATGAAGGTGAATTACTTTGAGGTAAATCATCCTAATGGTCAAGTTTGGTAAAGGCAGAAAATCTTGGATTTTGATACCATGTTCGTGGATCTAGGATCTATATCTTCCTGAAAAAAGCTCATGTGGTAACAGTGATATTCTCGGGTGCTCTTCAGAACCAGTCGGTTTCATATGGAAAGAGATACAAGAAAGAATCGAGATCCAGTCACGTCAGATAGGGTATGATGAAAGCAGTTATTTCCAGTCTGACGAGAGTCGCTAATGTTTGGTCCGACGATACGAGTGATGTTAGGTATGATGCGGTTCCGTCCCTGAGGTAGAAAAGTGGATGCGGTCGAGGAAAGTCAAGTGATATTTTGTCTACGGTCGACGGTAGGTGGGTCATGCTCAGCCAGGCTGGACGAGATCGAGTATCAGTCTGTTCCTCTGGGGTTCAGGCTACGCAAAAGAAAACTTAGTAATTCGAACTGCAACAGACCACTGGGTCCTTTCGAAGCTGTTTGTGACACTCGAAGATGTCAGAAAAACTCACGGATTAGTGCGGCAAAAAGTCAGGAGGCATATAGATAATTCACTACCATTGTGGAGACGCAAATGATATTGAAAGTAGCAACCACATTGGTTCCAACCAGAACCAGCTCCGGCACTAGAACGTGTGATACCAACCAACCTACGTAAATTAGCTACTGGAACTATCGTCCAAAGTCTACTTGTTCCTGTTTCACTGAGGCCAACGCTTCCTGTATCACGTTACCAGACGTGGTCGGGTACCTCATTTGTAGGGCCACTCGGCCCCTCGAGTGGCCGTGTTCCCACACACCAGGCGATAGCCAGAGCTGTGACTGGAATTATAAACGTGCTCTTAATATTCATGAAGCCCTAGCCATGGTGTCCCTCCAACGCAATGAGATCAAAGGTTAAGAACCCACGAATTGCCATTAACTATCCACTGAGCATTTTTACATAATTGGTTGACCCAGTCTTCTTTGCTACGACAGCCTCAGAGGCTATCGAACGAATATGGGAAGTTAACAGATCAGGATGAAAGTCCTTTCTAAATAATTGGTTATTTCCATTCAGTGTTCAGTAGCGAAAATTCTTTAATTAGAAGCACAGAAGAATGTATCTCCAAGGACCGCCGGTGGAAAATCAGACATTCAAGTGCGGAGACATGAGGTATGTACGTACACGGGTATTAGAAACATTCAGTCCTAATAAGTCAACTGGTCCTGATGAAAGAAATACGCTAGCAAGTAGCGTTTCTGAATGCTAGAATATTCAGTATATCGCTGCGAGTACGAATATTACCAAATAAATGGACGCTTGGGAATGTGACCCCAATTTACAAATAAAGGAGAGAGAAAATGCGTCTCAAATTATCAACCTCTCAGTCTTACTCCAAGTTTGCCTAAGGTATTAGAAAAACAGAAATGAAATCCTTCAAGTGTCCAAAGTTGATGTACAGATAACTAAATATCAACATGGGTTCTATGGCAACAGATCAAGTTAAAAGAAATTGGATTGAGTTCTTTAACCATATATATATATATATATATATATATATATATATATATGATAACTGGGATTAAAGAATACCTTCAGATGTCATAGACTTTTAAAAATATATTGATAAAGTACCAGATAAAGAGAATGATTGTTAAGTAAGTAATTTTAAATCTCATGAAACGGGGAAAATGATTCGCAGGTACATAACGTGCTGGCTTACAGAAGGATATAACGAGTGGTGTTTAATGGGAGCGAGACGAGGCAACCTGTACAAG
Source organism: Panulirus argus (assembly GCA_038088735.1). Lineage (NCBI taxonomy): Eukaryota > Metazoa > Arthropoda > Malacostraca > Decapoda > Palinuridae > Panulirus > Panulirus argus. Next base: position 10,892 of record JAYMFT010390902.1, read on the forward strand.
TACGTACGGCGGTGGTCCCCATCTGGGAACACGTACAAGTACAGCTAGGGGTCCTTCAGTGGTTAAAAGTGGGGCAGCACGCGGCTCAGTCTCAGGAACGACATATCTTATTATGATCTACATCAGCGAAAAGTGTGACAGGACTCACCGGCAGAATGTCAAAATTTGTTAATGACACAAACGTACTAATTTCTGCCCAGACAAAGGAAGACTCTTTAATGATTTAAAGTAATTTAGTATAACTAATACTCTGGCCGAGGACATGGCAAATGGACTTCCATGTAGAAAAATGATAAGTGATACGTTCTGGAGATTAAGAGCAATTACTAGAATGAAATGTTGGGTAAGACATCATTAGGGTTATAAGAAGAAAAGACTTTCGAGTGATAATCGCTAATGACCGAGATCATATAAAACAATGCCTCGCTCTCCTCAGCAGGAATTAAATATATATCCGTTTTTATAGCTAGAGACACAAGTTATAAAACGAAAAACACAATACAACATCCTGGTCACAACTCATCTGGAATAGTTGTTCACTTGTGGTCACCAGACTTGATCTGCCACAAAGGAAAAATTAGAATTCATTCAAAGAAAGACAAAGAGAGAAATTGATTCCTTCGTCAGAAATAAACCTTAGCAAGAGATATTCATAGATCTGATTTGATTTTCTAAAAGTAAGCGCAGTGGACAAGATGATGTGATAAAGTTCTCAAAATATTAGGTAATTTCGACAACAAAACTCAACTTTTTATATTAGTTATACATATAATTATCCGACATAACACGAAAATGTTATAGGCAAGGCGATGTAACAAAAATTTGGGCAAAGGTTTTTTTCCAGCAGTAGAGTTATGGAACACTGGAATAAAACATCTCCAGATGTCTTCATGCCCAAGACTATCAATACCTTTAATCAGACTCAGAGCTACACAGATAATTTAATGGAAAAAAGCCTGTTCAAAAAAAGGTAAATGTTATGTGCAGAAATACACCATCATTTTCATTTTCTTTTCTTCATTTTTATCATATTTCAAGGTACCTTTCCAGATTATCCGGTTTTCTACAATCGTATAGAAAGTTTCCTGTTCAGACTCCCCTCCAGAAATTTTTCGTGCTTGTGTACTTTCTCCATATTGCATTGCTGGTCAGTCTTAGTTATTTCCCTGTTGGCTGTTGTGCCGGAGGGAGTGGTGGACGGCGAGGAGCACCCTGCTTTGTTATCATATTTTCTCGATATACAGATCAGGAGCTCAGGATACTATTACGGTAGATAACCTCGTCTTGGGCATATCTGGTCTATGATCTGATATTGCCATGTCACCCCAAGTGCTACGATATTCAGGGAGTTCTGCTTCAAGGAATAACTCAAGTGCTCGGAGTTCACTGCCTGGAGTCCAGCGTGTTATCGTGGAGTACGTATTAACATTATGGAGTCCAGTAGAATATCACTAAAGGTGCCAGAAACTAAAGCACAGGGCCATATGGTGTTTTCCACCCTGGCATCATTAATATGGACAGATTGTCCGTAGAAACCTATTGTTAGTTACATTTTGTTCCAGGAGAAACTTCCTCTCGACTTATACAGTACTCATGATGTGCTCTTCGATTAAAGTCATCTTACGCCCTTGTATGCTTCCTATTTTCTTATCTCCTTGGAGATATCATCTCCTCCCTCTTGTCTTCTCCTCATTCGGTAGCTCCTGTACTCTGCCGAGCTCTGCGAACATGATCTGATAGATTAAGACACATGTCAATAACGCGATTCTCCAGCCCTCCAACAGCAAAGGTATATATATATATATATATATATATATATATATATATATATATATATATATATATAGGCGACTGTAAGTTATTATACAGTTTAAAAAATTAGGTTGCGTCATTTATCCAATGAAAGTCCATTTATCTATAACAACTCAAACGAATACAGTAATAGTTTAACAGTGTTCATAATGAGATTGTCTCTCACAAAAAATATGCTGTATTACATTAGTTGCCTAATGTTTTTCCAACATTTCTTTTATTACAGTCCCACGTACAAATTTACTAAAGACCAAAGATTTTCTATTTTGAAGTCTTTTTGGAAAAATTGAAAATGCCTAATGAGTGAGCACAGAAGTTCCTAATCGAAAAACTACTTTTAAACTTAGGGAGAGAACTGACCAAACAGGAGGTGTTGCAGATGCTACAGGCTGCTGGAGACTGATATCAAGTTGAATATAAGAGAATGTTGAAACTGTGAGTTTTGCCTTCACAGAGAACCAGTGTAATAGTGCATAACATCTGAGTCAAGAACTAAATATTCCAAATACTTCATGTGAATTTGCTGAGACTAGGAGTAGGTAGGATATCTGGTAATTTCTTTGTGGAGACTTATATGAAAATTTGTAGTAGTTTTAAGAAATGAAAAATCGACGTGCGTGTGAGAGAATTCATAATGGTGAGTGAGCTTGGAAAAAAGGGGCCTGGATGTAGACATGCCAAGAAAGACTGGCATTGGGTGAGAGTAAACGAAACAAGGAGAAGTGGAGAGGAGTGGAATTTAGGAAAAGGGAACTTGTGCGAGTGCTGTACGTGGCTTGCAGAAGGTAGGATACGGGTATTTGAGAAATGGTACTGCTTGGTAGCATGAGGAAGCTAATCTTCTAGTTAGAAAGAAAAAGGAAGTGTATGGAAGACATCTGCAGGGAAGGAGTGCGAGTGACTGGACACTGTATAAGAGAAAGCAGTAGGAGGTCAAAAGAAAAATACGGAAGGTGAGAATGTATCGAAGAACTGCAGGACGAATATAAAAATGTTTCCAAGGGAGGTGAACAGTGTGAATAGAACAAGAAAACAAGTGGGGGCATCAGTGACGGGAGCAGATACAGAAGTGATAATTGGTAGAGAAGAGGTGAAAAAGACATGGAGTGAGTATTTCTAAGGACGCGATTATATATAGTGATAGGTTGGCGGATGTAGAGTATTTGTGATGAGAAAGCATGCAGAGGTAGAGTCCTTGCGAATGGTTTGGTGGAAAAGGAAGCTGTGACAAACCCACTAGAGTGGAAAGGACCGCAGTTAAGTTTTTAAGGAAAGCGGATGACAGTGTTGTCAATCAGTTAATTCTGGCGCCTCAATAGCCCAAGGCAAGGAGCCTAGGAACCGGCAGAAAGCATGTATAGTGCCCTTATATAAAAGCAATGGGAATGAAAGAGGACGCCCGAATTATACGGCAAGGTGCACGGAAGAGGGTGACTGAGAGGAAGATGGCATCCACAGAACATCTAATTTGGGATGAAAAGTGTGGCTCCAAAAGAAGGAGACGACATTTAGACTGGGCGTTTGTTTTGAACAAATTATGTGAGAGATGCTTCGAGAAAGAGAGTGAATTGTATATGGTATTTATGAATCTGATAAAAGCGCATGATAGTGTTGATAATGAGGCCATGTCGAAGAAGCTACGGATATCTGTGGTAACAGGAAAGTTACTACATGCAGTATTTTTTTTTTTTTTCTTTTTTGCAGGAAAGTAAGACTTGCGTGTGAATAGGGAGATGAGTGTGTGCTTTCCAGTGAAGGTGGGTCTGCATCAAGGATGTATGACGTCACCATGGCTGTTTAATCTGTTTATTAGACGGGCTGGTGAAGAAGATGAATGCAAAGGTCTTAAAGCCAGGGTCAGGTCTACAGACTAGTTTGCAGATGATAATGCCTCAGTGGTAGACTCCTGAGAGAAACTCTAGAGGCAAGTGACCGTGTTCGAAAGATTGTGCGAAAAAGAAAGTTGAATGTGAACAATGTAAGTAATAAGGTTCTGTACAGGGATCAGTCAAACAGGACGGTTTGAGTGTAAGTTTAGATGGCGAGTGCCTAAAGGAAATTGTGTGCTTCAAATTCCTGGAAGAGAACATGGCAGCGGATGAAACCACAAGGGCGGAAGTAAGTCAAAGTGTGGGAGAGGGCCCTGAGGTTGTGGGTGCATTAAGGATTTTGTAGGAGAGTTCAGTGCCTGTCAGGAACTGGTATGTCTGAAGGAGTAGCAGTCCCGAGAGTGATGCATGGAAGTGAGTGCTTGGCACGGAATATTAATGGACGGAAGAAGTGATGTTGGAAACGAAATGTTTGAGGACGATACGTAGTGTGAGGTGTGTCATTTCGATGTGTATATGTTTTGTCATTCTATGTCTCTTTTGGTGTTGGGCGGACCTGTGAGTAAGGGATGTTGAGGTGTGAGACAGGGGTAAGCTTTATATTTCTATAGAGAGGTTAGCGGTTACTTGTATTTGAGAGTTCTATTGCCCTTACAAAGACTTGGGTGTACCAGGAGGATTTTTGTCTAACTGGGTGAGTGATAATGTTCATGGTTGCTTGGCATCCTGTGATTGTTCTGAGTATACTGTTTTGTGTAGCTGGTAGTTTTATCATATTTTCTTTTGAGAGGATGGACGAACAGGCAGGTATGGCTTAGTTCAGGGTGGAGCGAATAAAATGATTGTATGAAAGCAAATCTTTTCCCTGTAACACATCTGGTTTCAGATAGAGTTCTAAGGGTATTTAGTATGTATGTGCTTTGGTGTTTCTGGTGTGTTGAGTAAATGTCATGTGTGTTCATATCTGCTGCCCAGAATAATGTACCTAGTGTTTTGTTGAATGGAAGTGATAGTCCATCCATGGTTACTGTAGGCTGCAGGAAGGATTCGTGTCTGTCTGGGGTTAAGAGTGTGATTGAAGACGTCTGTGCCCACATGTGCAGACATTCTTTTCTGGGTAAGCCTTTGTTTCCACTGTTTTATATAGTAATGGGTGTGTGTTGTTGATCCTGTGGTGTTAGGGTGTTCTCATCTCTCACTCTCTCTTTCTTTTCATATGTATATATATATATATATATATATATATATATATGCTTATACCATTTCAACAGTAAGGATTCAACCGCTATCATTTGTGCAAGAGCTAGGTACGTTAACGACAAGGCTAAGGAACCCATATAGAGAAATGGCTATTCGGTCATTTCCCGTCATGCAAACATTTACCAACAATTAGCAGTTTTACTGCTCTTACTGTCATTCTTGGAGGGTTGTACAAAGAGCGCGCACTCTCGTAGGATACATAATGCTCTCCAACAGCAAGGATATATATATATATATATATATATATATATATATATATATATAGCCTAGGCCAGGTGTACACAATTTATGGACTACCCTCTGGAGGAAGATGAACAGCTGGGCTGAATGCGGACCGACAGTCGCGACAAGGATTCGAGCCTAAGAGGGCTTGACCCCTCGGGCTAACCGCTACGGTATAGCAATAGGTTACGTATAATGTTTTCTCCCAAGTCCCTCCCACACAGATTGCTGCAACTTTTCTCCTGCTAGATAATATTCATATCAGGTCTTCTTTCACTGTGTCCAAATCCTCATTACTTTGCACCTGACTGTGTTGAATTTCATCTGCCTTGTGGCACTTGATTTGGAGATCATCTGGGTCGTGTTGTACGCTGATACAATTTTCCTCACTTATAACTTCCCCCGTGACCTTAGCATCATCTGCGAGTGCATTTAGGAAGAAGTACTGTTCTTCTAGCAAGTTATTTACGTAATGTGCATCAAGAAGATTGATGGCACCATGACTGAGCCCTGCGGCACGCCACTGGTGACCCCCAACTTATCTCGAGAAGGTTCCTCTGACATGCATCCTCTGTTCCCTGCCGTTGATATGATCTTCTCTCCCTCCAGGGAGTCTCTTCATTATTCCTGTCAATAGTTCCAGCTGCTTTACCAACCTTCTGTGTGGCGCAGTCAGTGCCTTCTGACGGTCCAGATACACACAGTCCAGCCTTCTCCTTCTGTCTGCTATAAAGTTTACTCTTTCGCAGAAGTCTTGCAAGTTCGATGAACATGACCTCGCTTCCCTCAGTCCGTGTTGTCTGTCACTTACGTCGTTTTCCCTGTGCAAGAAGTTATCAATTTTTTCTGTTTTTTTCTCACTATTTTACAGACCAAGTTGTCACAGAGACTGATCTGTGGCTCATAGTAATTTCTTGGTCTCCTGTCGTAAAGAACGGTATGATATTTGCTCTATCCTACTCCCTTAGCACTTTACCTTCACCAGCGACATCTTGAACAAGATGTTAAGTGGTGGCTTTTGAATCTTATGTTCACACTTCCCAACACCGTTATTAACCATTTGTAAACATCTAAATGTGCTCTACGGGGAAAGTTTCACATTCGTGGGGCCCCGTCTCCTGAACATTACCTTCATTCATACAACTTCTTGAACCTCAGTGCTGTCAGCATCCATAATTGCCTCACTCATCATATTCCAATCACCTTCTAATCTTATTTTGTAAAAATACTTTTTTTTCCTAACAATTTTCTTGCTTAGTTTCATGCTATGGCCATTGGTTGCTCTATCTCTTCATCTCACGAACTGCTTATTTTCTACATCATCAAACCGGAACGAAAAAGATGAAGGCTGTTATTAAGCCTCCTCGCAGTCTTCTCTCTTCCATGGTATACAAAACTTTGGCCTCTAACCTCTCGTTGCGACCCACTTTCTTAATTCAGGTCTCGTCTTCGATGTCCTCCTCTGGACTTCCGGTATTAGATAATTGTGTTTCTTTAGGATTGGCGACCAGACTTGAGAAGAATGTTTTAGTTTTGGCCTTAAGTAGGACGTGGAAACATTTTTTTATATATCCATACACTCTCCCGTGCCCATGTAATACTAATTGCCAGCAAAGCAGTTTGTCTCTCTTGCTGTTATCTTAGGTGGGTCTCTGGAGTAATTTGTCGACTCCCAGATCGTTTTCACATTCCGATTCCTGTGACTTATTCCCTGCTAGATAGTGTTTTTATTGAGCTCTTCTTTCACTGTGTCCCATCATCGTTATTTTGCATTTGCGTGGGTTGAATTACATCAACCACATATCAGACCAACATTGGAGTTTGTTTAGGTCCCCTTGCAGGTAGATGCAGTCTTACTCACGTTTTCTCAAACCTCTTTCCAGCCCCATATCACCTGGTGTTGGTGCTAAGTTGTCTTCCACTGGGGATACACCTCTGAACTTTTCATCTCCGTCTTCGCACATCTTTACATCATCTTCTCAAACTCTTCTTCCGGAAGCCCTTATCCTGATTAGGTGCTCTTTAACTGACAACTTGCTTGTGAAAAATTCATGGAATCCTTTCAAGTGATCTCCTGCCTTGTCCATTGTATCGTCTTCAGAGTTTCTTCGTCCTTCCTTTCCTATCTTGCTGTAGTCATTTTTCTACTGCTATATCTTTCAAATGTTGGCCGGCAGGAGTGCCAACAATGTATTCTCCTCAGTGCTTCCCTAACTGTGAATGTGTGAGCGTATGTGTTTGTGATTACTATTTGTGTGGTACGGGGAGAGAGTTTCACACGCGTGTTGCTCCGTCTCTTAACCTTGTATAACATTTGCCATGTCTTATTTCATATATATATATATATATATATATATATATATAAGGAATTTATCGATAAAAGATCTAGGATACTTTAACTTGGATCCAATTGAATATACCTTCTCAAACTCATCAATAAATTCCGGACTGCGTATCCGTAATGCCCTAAGGAACATCGACTGGAATGATTAATTTAATTTTGTCATGTTGAGCTGAGTAATAATGAAAATATGAACAAACATTGGTGGGTTTTCAGTATTTGCTAAAGTTGAACATGTTTCTAACTCTATGGATCATGCAATCTAAAAATGATAACAGACAGTTATTTTCTACTTACACAGTAAAGTTGAAAGAAGGTAATAAATTGTTAAGTAAAGGGAGAAATTTTAGTGAATTCTCGTTTGCTGGCCAAACACAAAGAACATCATCTACGTACCTTAATCACAAGAACATCATCTACATACCTTAACCAAATTACCAAATTAAAGAATACTAGATCTTTCATTAATAAATCACTTAAATTGACAAAGCAATCATTTTATAAAGTTAAGCTCCACCCTCCCAGTAATACGAAGAAACTTTTAGTTCTCCCTGTCAGTGATAATCTAACAATACTTCCCAAGCTGCTTAAATCCGTTAATGTAAATGTAACCTTCAGCAGTAACAGTACTATAAAGAATATTCTAATTAAAAACTCACCAGAAAATTCTGCGGGCTGTGTTTACACAATACCTTGTAAAAATTGTATTATGTTTTATGTTGCACAGACTGGTAAGGATCTTTATGTTAGACTTAAGCAACATGAATATAGTATACGAACAGGACAAGAATCAAATGCTTTGTTTAGTCATGTTGAAAATTATGACCATTTCATTCACTGGAGTAATGCCTATTCATTTAATAACTGTAACTCCTTTATCACGAGAAATATCATTGAATATTCTATTATTATACGCACAGAGAATTGTAACATTAATATTAGGGAAGGTCTATAGGAATTGCGTAGCTTTATTATAAGCAAAATTTGTAAACAGTTCCCTTTCTTGTCCACACATAAAAAAAAATGAACTATGACAGGCATGATGCCAGAACCGAACACACGAATCCGAACACCACCAACCGGTAACGCTTGTTTACCAATGTCGTCTTAGCTACGTCTCTTACTTGCATATCAGCTGACTGTTTCACGTCTTCTATCTCATTCTTGTATCTCCCCTGACGATGTGACCATTACACGAAAGTGCACTTGGGAACTTATCATGCTTCATTTTCCTGTGATTTTTGCATATACTAGATCACGCACACCGCTGTGACCTCTTACAACAGTTTATATATATATATATATATATATATATATATATATATATATATATATATACAGAACCTTCTC
>JAYMFT010390913.1:0-19704 GCA_038088735.1 Panulirus argus
GAGAGAGAGAGAGAGAGAGAGAGAGTGAGTGAGTGAGTGAGTGAGTGAGTGAGTGAGTGAGTGTGTGTGTGTGTGTGCACGAGTGAGTGAGAGAGAGAGAGAGAGAGAGAGAGAGAGAGAGAGAGAGAGAGAGAGAGAGAGAGAATGCACACACACACACACACACACACACAATCACATACAGAAAGGGATGGCTGAGGAGAAGTGGTGCCAAGAGAATTAACTCTTCAATCCTAAGTTTGGTCTGTTTTAACATTTCCTCCAGCTTAGCAAAAAAATTGACATACCATTAAAAGAAAAACAAAAAATAAAAAAAGGAAAGCAAAACTTCATTATTGGCTGTAATCCCATAGGATTCTTTAACAGCAAGTTAGTTTGTCAGCCATCACTGCATCCCTCTAAATCACTATTTTCCATCAAAACTGCATCTTATCTGCAACCATGGTACTGCATCTTTATGTCTGTGGCTGCCAGATGCACATTCTAATAACAGTTCTTCCATCGTGGCATCTGTAAGGCTACTAACAGTTACAAAATTTCTGAGGATGAAATATTACTGCTGGTGATATATAGTATCAATAAATGGCACTTGACTGCTTAAAAGACTTACAATGGGGCATTAATATCTGCAAGGCTCCAGTTCCAAACGTATTAGATACATGTGTAGGACTGAAAGGATTAATGTGATGGTGGTTCTTTAATTCTGCTCTAGCTAAAAGAGAGGCAGAGGAACAGTCACCCTAGTACATTAGCAATATTCAGTTCTAGGACAAACAGAATCCCTGAAGATATGGATTAGCTGCCAATACAAAAAACAATTACAGGACCTATACAACACCTACAGCTTTTAGGAAGTAGACTTTGTGATGTTTATCAAGAGAGGTTTACAAGTTAGAGTGAAGGGTATGGATTTGCCAAATATGTTTATGTTATTACAGCGTAGAACTGTGGTGTTTTGACATTGAACAGAGGAAAACAAGTGACAAAAAAGATATAGAAAGAACTTGGATTTTAGCACTATCAAATTCAACCAGGCTCCTGCTTCCTCATTCCAAGATAATGTACAGAGAGGACCTCATTCCAAGATAATGTACAGAGAGGAAATATGTTTAATGCAACATGGAGAATGAGTATTTAAAGGAGCATTGGAAGGAAAGTGAGCTGGAGTGTACAGCGTGGAATTACCACAGGAACAAACAGGATCAGAGGCTGAAGTCTCTGGTGAAGATCACTTCTGGAGAGAGAAGTAAGATAGGAGCCAAAAAGACACTGCTGAGGAATACTACAGTTGACAGGATGAGAGAGGAAAGATTCTCCATCAACAACTACTGCAATGGAAAGACCAGAAAGGGAAGCCATACTTTACAGAACAGAGATGTAGAAAACTAATGAAAAGAAACTTAGAAAGCAAAGACTTAATGCTACACCCTGTATAATACTCTGGAGATATCAAGGGCCATGCCAACAAAGCACTTGCATTACTAAAACTTTGAGGATCACATTTATGCCTACCCTGCACACTCAGGTACATTTATTGGGCAAAGAAATGGAATTAACAAACATAACAATAATAAATTTTAATTCCAACATTATAATTAGGATGTAACAACCATATGACATTAAAGAACTTCAGTGAATTCTCACATCAATTTCAAATGGTATGGATAAAACATGATTATTTGGCATGTGGTTACTTGGAAGATTTGCCTTACCACCACAAACCAAATGATGTCTTATCATGAAAGAAATAGCAGATCATCCTGCTGCCAAATATGGGAAACTTAAACTTTGCTTAAGTACCACTTGGCTTTGTAATACGATAAAAGCACTGTTTGGATCAAGTCCTTTATTATTGAGTCCTTTATGCTATGTTTACAATTTTTCTATTGTAACAATAATCTTAAACACATATGCAAAACATATTTTTTGAACTAATGAGGTTCTACAGACATCTGTTTGAGGGAACTACATGGTTTCAGAATATGTAATCATACAGCTTAAATTACTCATGTATTACAGTCATCCAAGAGTTTGTAATTCCAATTACCTACATATCCATAACCATTAACATTCCAGATTCCATGAGGTGGATCAGGAGCATAAAGCCTTTCATTTTCTAAAACACGTCCTCAATACATGTCAACAGTGTTAATGCATAAATCTGAAGCAAGTAAAGGAACTTATCTTTCTTTTCAATTTATGCACTGAGTTGTCATATATGCATAAATTTGAAGCAAGTAAAGGAACTTATCTTTCTTTTCAATTTACACACTGAGTTGTCAAATGAAGACAAAGTCTTCCATCACACCATCTTCACAGAAAAAGCAGTTCTAACACATCCACTTTCAATCCCTTGATGACTCTACACAGGCATTTACGTACTGAGTTTCACGCCTCTATTTTAAGGCTGTGCGCCTAACCTGGGTGGTGGCTAAGGTGGCGCAGTTATAATTTCTCTCCACATTCAGTCATCCTCCAGCTATGCCAATGAGAGCACATTTATGCAAGTTTTAAATGAGTGAAATTGAGTGTCTATTTGCTAGGTTCATAGGACATGGCAGATGATCCTCAATTACATGACAATGATGATTTGTCTCCAGATTGTGTAGAAAGTGATTTCAACAACACTGTCTCTTTCAACAATGAAAGTTAACCAAGATGAGACAAGAGTGGGTTTCCTAACAAAAATGGAGGAAATGTAGCCAGCACTTGCATAGCCTTGGACAACAATGTCTCAACTGGTGCAGATGGTAATTTTACAAACTTTTAAAATTCTGGTGATATGAACAAAATCATCAGCGAATCACAATAATTATAATGGAAAAAGATTTACAGTATCATATACAAGAAAGCACAATAATACTCCATAGTAAATTTTTCGGTGAAGGTAAAATAAATGATAAAATATACACATAGGTAATTTGCCACTTAAGCCCTACATCTCCACTTTTTTGCATAGATACATCTACATAACTTCTATACATCATCAGAGTGAAAGTAGATGAAATATATTTCTGAAGTGATTTTTAACACTAATATGAATATCTCTGAAACGGTAAGGTTAAATACAATTCTTAAAATAATCATGAATTTAAGGATAGCAAGGAAACCTTAGTTCTGCACTGAGGAGTTAATCTGGCATCCCTATTTAAAGTATATCTTGCTTGATTAAATTCTAGCATTACATATATCCATCCATTTTTTTCTTCTTCTATGGTGCCTGTTTCAATTGGAACTCCCTCAAAGGAGTGGCCATGGCAACAGAGTCTCCATAACTAAAGAACTCCAGTGCTGCTTCTTAGCCTTTAGTGTCTCACCCTTAAAAGGCCACTAACAGGGGGAGAGTCTAGTGCAGTGTTTGTAGAGGCTCCTATCTAATGTTCCTAGTGAATACATCTATCTAATGTCCCTAATGAATACATCTATCTAATGTCCCTAATGAATACATCTATCTAATGCTCTTACCTACTGCTTCTATCTAATAATCCTGCCAACATGTTCCTACCTACTACTTCTATCTACTGCTCCTACCATTTTGTCAAAAGGCAGGGCTAGCACATAGTGCTCACTGCAGGAAAATCTAGTTACGAAGAATGAGCTACATGAGTTTAGTGCTGTCAAGTGTTACATATGACAAGGGCAGATTGTATGTTTGTGGAGAGAATGCCAGTAGTTCACATTTTTTTTTTTTTAGTGAGTCAGAAAGAAAAGACAGCTACCTGGGTCAGAGTAGTACAACTTGACAACCACTAAAAAGCTGGCTAATTAAGCAGATGTCACTAACCCCTCCTGATACCCAGGTGGGTAGTACTGGTATTACAACTCCCTGGTCATTGTCTGCCTACCAACAGGCTCATCATTATCAATATTCATCCATTCCTCTAAGTTTTCCTCAGTAATCTCTTTGGCTGCTGCTAACAGAGCCACCCTGGTAGAAGATCCACAAACTAATGACAGCAGATTCAAAATGTGCCAGACTACAGAGCGCAGGATTAGAGAGATACAACCTGTACCATTATACAACACTGGACAACCTAGCTGCATGAAGAAATCGTATCACACAGCATCTTTACAAGGGTCACTCAGTATGTCATTACTTTTCGTACATACTTAACATTCTCACATTCAGTATTTATCTTTTACAAAGGCCAGTATTAATGAAGAGGCTCATACACAGGATTAAATGCTTACTCAATACAATGCTGCTGTCATTCCTATTCTGCTCTGAGGCTGTAAATCCAGGATCACCTTATGGAACAACCAAAAACATCCTGGAATATCATGGCAGACCACAATATATCATCAAAATCAAATGAGATCAGCAGGCAAGTACCAGTCCCTTTTCTCAGGCCAACACTACCTGCACTGAAGCAGCAATCATCAAACATAATCTCTAATGGACTAGCCATTTTTTTTACATACCCAATATGTATCTGCAGAAGCAATTCCTCAATTCTCATTCAGACCAGGACAAAGAATTTAAGGAGAAGAGGAGCAAAACTTCAATGGCATGCTAAAAGCATATCTCAAGAAATGCAACACTAACACAAGGTCTTCCTACTCAAGGAAGACTTGTGTCGAATAGTCTAGAATAAACCCTATCCTCTAACTGTTTCTCCATCATCTCATTATCTCCACAACAGCTCTATCTACCTCCTAAAATTTGTCATAACAAAGCATCCATTGTTTCTGTGCATTTTTTGTAGCTTTTGAGTATTTTTCATATTTCTGCAGGAAAACCTATACCTCATACAGGATTTTTTTTTGGGAGGAAAAAAGGATGAAATGTGAAGGAAATACCACTGTTTAAGGGCTAAACATGCCAGAAGCCTTGCAAGCTAGTGAAATGCAAGCAACTGCACAATCTCTCTAACCTTTATCTGGTGTAGAGTTTGTGACAGCATGAAGGCAGAATCGTGTTTTGTTTTAATTTGTTTTCTCATTATCTAACAATTGTTACGGTGTATTCTAAATAATCTGAACTTTCACTCCTCTCTCCTACCACTCTGGGGACAGCAGCATATGCTACTCATGGTTGCACAGAATGGGTTAACATGTCCTAAAATCTTTTTCTTGTACCTATGATCCAGATCTGTAAAATGTGGCATATAAACTTTTATTGCTTTTTATGCACTTTCTACACTAACTTTTTAGGAGTTTAAATCTAATCCACACAACCATGCCCTTCTATAGATCCAAATTTTGAAGTTCTTACATGTGTGATTTTCCTTGATACTCTATAAGCATTCTACAGTAAATTTTTCTTTCTAAACATTGTAATTAAATTTTTTCAGTAATTAGACTTATATTTATAACTTTTTCATTGCAAAGTGACTTTATTATGGCATCCACTCAGTCCTCAAGCAAAAGATCTCTATCAACCCCATCATATGCTTAGAGCCTCAAATCCTACACTACTCCTGAGTTCATACTGGTCCTCCCTAAACTGATGCTCTGTGCATGCCACAGCACTCTCATGTAAAACATAACAGGCATACACAACTAACTTTTGCCTCTTAGGTCTAACATTCCCTTTCGTCCCCCTTTTCTTTATATAACAGCACCACAATAAACAGGTATCCAGTCATTCCTTAGGCACCTCACCCTAAGTCATACATACCCTGAAAATCCCAAATAACCTATCAACAACATTGTTATCCACATTCTTGAAAACTAAACTGCAACCCTATCCATGTATATGTATATAGCTTGCTATGTGGAATATGCTAAACATGTATGAATGAAATACAGTTACATATATTTTCTTACGATTCATGTTTTATTTCAAACTTGGTTGCTCTCTGCCACCTTAGTATGGGAGAACAAGAAACAGAAGACTGAACCTTTAAGGAATAAGTCACTCTTACTTCCTTCCTCTGGCATCTGAATGATTACTTTCTCACAAGGGTGCTCAAACACATTTTTACCCCCCTAAATGGTATGCACAAAGCTTTCATCTTCCAGAATCACCTTGAAGTTTATGAGGCTGGTAAGTGCTCATTAACAGACATCCAAAAGACATACAGCAAGTCATCTACACATAATCATGTTACAGGTATAGGTGGTAATTCCTGGTAACCAACTCGCATCATTCTCTACACACCAGAATCTGTGCCGTAGGATTTATCATCATGTTTTCTTTTAAAGGTGAGAGCAAAGGTAAGAGATAGAAAAATAAATTGAAGCTCACAGAGCTCTGTCTCCAGAAGAGACTGTTTTTCTGACTTCAAAAACCTTCATTTCTAATCTATAGACTTAGCTTAATGAGCATCATGAAATTAGACCTATGAAAAATCTTGCACTTCACAAAAATTTGTCCTCTAAGCTGAATTTTCTTCAGAAGGTAGCATACCTAGAGACATACATGGAAGGTCAAGGTATAGTCTAATAAAGGCATTTCTTGAATGCCATGAAACTCTCTAGCTCATGTCATCTAACAAGCCATGCCTTGAAATTCATGGAAAAGCACACCTGCCTTACATCACTGGTTCTAGCAAACAGCCCTGGTTGTGAAAGAAGTACAAATTTTGAGAACAAATATTCTCCTGTTTAATCACACAAAAAAGCTTTCAGTACTTATCAAAATAGGTTTACTCCTGAATTTTGTCATCTAAATTTTAAGAAAAAAACTTTAGGCCTGAATTAATAACCCATAAAAGCTGAATTTCAAATTTCAGGTCTTTTCTAAAACCAAGTATTCTTATGATCTGAGTTTTCAGATGTTTCAAAGTCATTTTCCCAGTAAATGTAACACACTATAAATTATGGATATGTGAAAGCTTCAATCTAGAATGATGAAAAAGAGCAAGAGGTATCCATAGAAACAAGGACTTTGAAAGACTGCTCTGAGTAGGCAAAAAACTTAATTGCCATATCCTACAGATACAGGCCCTTGTAGTGCACTATCATACCATGCTATAGTTTAGCTAGCTTTAATCTATCTATCTATATCTCTGAAGCCTCATTCCTCCAGGGAACTTTACAAAGTGGGATGCCACGTCAGAGATGTCTCTGGGCTGCCCTATCCAAACATATCTCCCTAATATGCTCCATCCCCATCAAATATTCCTGAGTTCTCTCCCCAACATATTCTTTCACTTTCCCCTTCAAGCATGTACTCCCCTGATGCTGATGTGGAAAAAGGCAGAGGAAAAAAAAATCTTGCTTTTTGAGTCACCACACATTATAAAGGGGAAACAACAAGTTGGCATCCTAAAATGCCTTAAGTGAAAATAAAACAGCTAACAAAACAGGAGCAAAAGTTAAAAGCATGGAACACCAACTATGAACAAATGTGAACAAACTCTAACCCAATGATCTCCAAACCCTGGGTGAGTTACAACGTAACTGTCTAGTTCCTATGAATGACCATCAGCTGACCTCACTGAAAACAGTGATCAAAGTCGGTGAAATCATTAGATATACACCATTCTTTTAAGAGTAAAGTGTCGTCCTGACTCCCTGTAAGAAAGTGCTTTCACTAATGTTTATGTGGTTCCATCAAAAAAGGTGAAAAATTCATTATAACATTCATCAATGCAAAGGCTATATTATGGGTCTGCGAGAGATTTCATTTGAAACCTTAAAATGCAGTTGATTATATTATTCTAGATTTATTTTTATGCACAACTGTTCCTCCTGCCTTAGAAACGTCACATCATGAAGAGACGAATGGCATTCACTTGCACACACCCACTTTTTAGCTGTCAAATATAATTTACAGCAACTGAGCCTATCATCCACACCCAAGCCACATAGGGTATTTCATGGTTTATCTTGAGTGCTTCATATGTCCAGATTCACACCCACTGACAGTACTTCACTATCCATATTCCACCCTGATCAAATTCAGTCTAACCTCATGCCTGCCTCTCAACATTAAGGTCCTAATATCTCGTCTCTTTCATTCAATTCTTTCACCTCCTTCTAAGGCTTCCCATCCCCTTCTAGCATATAGATTCTCTCAATCACTCTTTCCTCACTCATCCTCTTTATATATCCAAGCCATATCAACTATATGTCTACCTATCTATCTAACTCTCTGACATCCGTTCCCTTCGGGAACTCCCTTAAAGGGGTGTCCACATCAAGAGAGTCTCCACAACTGTTAGCTCCAGTGCTGCTTCTTAGCCTCTTATGCCTTACCCTTAACTGGCAACTGGCAGAGGGTAATTCTAGAGTGATGTTTTCAGAGGCTGCTACCTAGATGGCAACTCTAGAGAGGTATTTTCAGGGGCTCCTGCCTGGAGAGCAATTCTAATATGGTGTTTTCAGAGGCTCTTGCCTAATGTTC
Organism: Panulirus argus; assembly: GCA_038088735.1. Taxonomy (NCBI): domain Eukaryota; kingdom Metazoa; phylum Arthropoda; class Malacostraca; order Decapoda; family Palinuridae; genus Panulirus; species Panulirus argus. Next base: position 8,294 of record JAYMFT010390913.1, read on the forward strand.
CAACCGACTACTATTACCTAATGTGCCTACCTAAATGTTTCCATGATAGTAGCACACTTTAGATTTCACGATATAAAAGGAAATAAATCTGATATATCATGTTAATGATATTTTCCAAGAATTTCATTCTTCTGCCTTCAGTGTAATTCACTTAACCTTAATATTCAGTCACTTTCAATAAGATTCTTAAAAAACAATATGAAAATTCAGATTTACTCACTAATGATGCTCCCTACCTGTATTAGAAGCCCGAGGAAGTGCCTGCATTGAGCCTGCAGGTGTCATCATCAGCATCTGCCCAGCTGCTGCTCTGACTGTACCAAGGCCAGAAGCAGAGGCAGCCATGGCAGGAAGCGAAGCAGCATTGGCAACATTACCAACTGCCTGGGGCCGGCCAACACCAGGTTGGGAGGTAGCTAAAATTCCCACTGTTCCAGTGGTGATCAGGTTCTGGTTGCCACTGGTGGTCGGAATCATCTGGAAAACAAAAGGGGCATGTAGGATTAGGAGAATTACCATGATTTTGTTAAATAAAAAATAAAATGATGTTAAAACCAAAATACAAAGCTGTATAAATATATCAAATAATCTATGACAAAGGATATATAAATCAAATGAGAACAAATAAATTCCTTAAAAAAAAGTACATCCACAAAAAATTATACCAAAATTTTCCTGTGCTACTACTGTTTGAAAGAAACTGCTAGAAAATGGCCAAAGAGTAGGCTAATTACCCAACAGAGGAAAATTCAAGAAAAGTCAATGAAAGTGGAGATGGTAAATCCTCCCTTATTACAATGAGAAGAAAAGAGGAGGAGAGAAAACAGACGTATTTATCAGAATTTTATCTATCCATGTAAACCGATCTACATATAATAAGTAATCCTGTTCCAGGATTCAAAGTATCATATACAGATTCATTCACAAATATCTCTGTAACTGTCCATTTATATATAAAAACCCTAATGTTATGCTTGAAATACATGAAGATATTTAAATGATAATCTTAATGCTCTTAAATACCTGAACGATATAATAAGTATGTATGAATAAAAAAAGGTTTACCTTTTCAAGGAATTGTAACAAGAAAACAAAAGCAGAAAATCAGGATAGCAGGCACAAGGTTAACACTTTTTATTCATTGTTAATTATCATCCCAGAACCAATTTCTGTAACGGAGTCCTGGTGTTACCCAGGACCTCTTTCTAAATGCTCCTACAGCCCAAGGCTGCAGTACTTCCATCAGCAGGTCAAGCCTCATAACATCCAAAGCAAACACTAAAAGCCATAAACAGGGAAAAGAAATCTTTTTAAGTTATTTTGATGTCAGATGATCTATTGTGGACAGACAAGAACTGTGAATGCAGTCAGAAAAAACAATAACAATGGAAGATACTAGTTTCTGCCAATTCAATATCAAATCCACACATTTCCCATAAACGCAAGCATGTATGTAGTAAAGTGAGCTTAAGAAGAAAACATTTGTTGTAAATGTTATGTTCAAGAAATGCTAAGAACATAAAAATGTCACTGTCATTGTCATTCATCAAAACTATAAACCGGAATCTTTCTTGGTTTTCTTCCTAAAAAAAGTTTCTCATAAGAAAAGGTTTAAAAAACAAATGAACTGAAATACAAAGAATCTTAAACTAAACAACTGCACAAAATATTCTTAAAAGAAAACAAACTTGGCTCAAGTTTTGTTAACATATTAAAGTGTAATAAATATCAGGTTGCCATCATTAGGAGAGCTTCTTCAAATTGTATTCTTTAATTTGACACTCCAGTCAGAGCTAACCTTATTATGATACGTGAAATTTGGTGATGAGTATTCTTTATCACTTTCTAGCTTGCAGGATTTGACTGGATTACAGATACTGCTTACCCCGACCTGCGATGACATCCGTGGAGCAATTGTTTTTACTGTGCCACTATTCCCACTGGCATGCATGATGCCTTTGTTAATCTGTAAAATATCAGAAAATTAATAGTAAATTATAAAAAAATAATTATAAATACATAGCCGTAACAACAATATCTGTAGCTAGAGTTCTAATTAAGTTATGATAATCAGAATATAAATGTTGAAACAGTCCTCGTACATAGTTCATGCTTAGTGTAGCAAAGTAAGTAAATACTTCCATACTGTTCATACTTTACATGCATTTATAATCCATAGTAAGTTTTGTCAGTCAAGCTTGTTCCCCATTCCCTAATCAGTAATTTACCTCCGCTATGAAGAGTCACCAATCATGCAACTGCTATCAGGTGGTGACATACCCTAAGACCTTAATAAAGTGATTAATGAACATATTCATCTCTTGTACAGTCAATTACAACTAATCTATGGTGAAATGTGCCGTGAATTCTATGATCACCACACAATTCATGCTAAAGTCATTTCTGCTTCCTATCTAATGACCTTTAACCATACATATTCCCTACAACTTACATTTTTTCCGACACATTATTCAAAATGCTTTAATAAAATAGGTTATCTGCTCTAAATTTCAATATTCCGTAAATGTTTGCTTTGTTACCCAAAATTTCATCTTTATATAGAAATGCTATTACAAGTATTCCCCCTATTAACCTTCTCACACATTCTACGTTTGCTTTTTTTCAGTCTACTAAGGCTTACAAGGTACCTTTACATTTTCTTCACTGCATTTCTTGCTCTCCAAGTGGACTGTTTCCAGCCCTTGGCTGGAACAGTTGCCATGAGCGAGGACATAACAGTCTAACCCCCAGAGCAAGCACCCAGACCATTTATGAAACGGACACAAACAACTTGGGGGACCATCTGAATATAACATATCACAAACCAACAGGAATGCTATGAAGCGTCAGCCTAATGAATGATTAATCCGATGAACTACCAGCCCAACAAATCCAGCATACCATGGGAGAGAGCAGGAATGAAGATGGCACTATCCCTGAGAAAGGAGAGCAACACCTCTTGAGTTGAACCAGTGACAAATCTCCAGGTCACATAACATAACTAGAAACTGAACCTAAAAACAGCACGACACAAAAGTTAGGGTATCTAAACTTAAAGCACTGGCATAGAAACAACGGAGGAAGGAAGCCAAAACAGCATTACAATAAGTCAGTCATGCCCTATGCACTACCTACCAAACAAGCGGTGACAAGTCCTCAGAACCTACGAAACTTAGGACAGGTAGAAAAGAAAAAGGGAGAGAAGCCAAGGGCAGAAAAGGAAGCTTCGAGAAGACCATCACAGACTACTGGACAAAACAAAGCCTATAAACCACAATCAAAATAATTTAAATGAAAAGGGGGACCACCAGCCCAGCCTAACACAATAACAAAGACAAACCCATGTAGAACAAATACAGATCTGCTGCAGCAGGTGAACACATAGCAAATCACAAAAAAGTCTTGTTGGCTGGGACTGTGGACAGAATAGATTGCTAGCTAATGGCAGTTAGTGAGGACTTATGTTCCTACGCACCCCAATGCGTAGGTCACACTGAAGATGGGACACACAGGTCAAGCCTCAAGGTTCTCTTTCTTTTTAAAGGGAGTCTAGCGTGCCCAGAGATCGTGTGTGTCTGTATTCCAGAAGTTCTTTTGAGGCCCATTTCTCCAATTCGAAGGACTGCAGAAGGCCTCTACAGTATGATACACTAGTCAAACGCAAGCCAATAAAAAATACTTTTAAAAATTTCACTACACTGACAAACCCATGTATACACCCATTATGACTTCCCTGCAAGAAAACGTCTTTCATGAAATATCCAAAAGTATACTAGATTTAAAGTCCTATGCTAAAGCCCAAGAATGAGTGCTGAGGACACAGCATACTGTACTGTTCAAGACTGACCCCACATTCTTTAGCTGAAGTAATCCCAAGCAATTTTGTACTGCAAATACAATATCTAAACATAATGAAATCAAAGAATACTTACAATATGAGGAGCTGCCTGAATCCCAACCGATCTCTTTATCCTTATTGGAGCTACATACTGTCCTTTCCGGGCAGCATGCTCAGCACTCAGTCGATTGGTCACCTTTCTCAAATCTTCAATCTTCAGGATAAACCAAAAGGGTGCATGGATCACAAAATTACAAAAAGTATAATCTAGAATAATTTCTCATACCAACTATTTGTGAATTTAGAGAAACAAACACTGACAAGGCAAATAAGTGACAAAGAATATTCACATAAATACTATAAATCAACAGCAAGAATGATGTTTTCTCACTGCATTTCACAAGCATCAAAATGTGCCTAAAAGCAAATCAAAAACTTCTTGATTTGTTGGTTCTGTTTTCCATATTTCTAAAATGTAGAACTGTATTCAAATTATGATAAAACATTTCCAAAATAAGTATTCATAAGAGAAAAAAAGGAAAGTTAAAACAATTACTATGAGCTGACAACCAAACTGATTAGTGGTAGTACTGAATGAAAACTACTTTTAATTCAATAAATAAACTACAGCTATATACATATAGGCATGTATTTTCTTATAAAATTACTTAAAAGGTATTCTGAACAGCAAAATTTTTGCAATTTTCAGTGTCTCACCTCTTTATGAAACTGAGCTGTTTTCTTCCGATTGCTTTCTAGCGTACTCTCCAATTTCTCGCACAACTGTTTCATTCTACCCAGCTCACATTGGTAGAGAGTTTTCTCACAGAACTGTTGCAAGATCATGTTCTCCAAATCCTATTAATGCAAAACAAGTGTTAACATATTATAACCAAACCTCTCTTGGAAACACAAAACACAAAAATCTTATCTACACTTCTTTTGTAAAGCAAATAATTCCTATTTTCCAGAGAGAGCCTAATGAGTCGACCTGCTGTTTCAAAAGGATGAAGCACATTAGTAGTATAAAAATGCACATCTCCAAGTTACAAGGTACTGTATGTAGATGTATATATGTGAATGCAAGTTGAATGGGTTACTTGCTCTGAAATTAAGAAAAACAAATATATGTTTGGATTATGAAGCTTGTAAACACTAATGGGATATGCTGAAGAGAGAGAAACTTCAAGCTTTACTCAGTTGGGCAGTAGGACTTTCACATTTCATTAGGTTTACACAAAACCAACTGAAGTGGCATCTTTACTGAAAACCCATACAATGGGCCTGCCACTCATGGCCCACAGAATACAAAGACATGGTGTTACTCTTCTCCCACTGGGGACCATGTACTGTTTGTTACAAGCTCACTGAAGACTCTTGTAGGGGCCCACATTCCCCACAAAGAATCATGAGAGTGGGTGAGTTGATTGCAGATATGTTTGTCCTTTCAGCATTTCTTTTAACAATACAGCTATGTCTTCAATTTATTTTCTATGCTTATAAGATCTTAAAACACATATGTTCCACTATCTCTTCAGGACTTCCAAACGAGTGCAAAGACATTACAAATACCAGCCTCATTATGTTGTGATACTCAATTACTTCAGTTACTGCTAAGCACTCATTATAAGCAAGAAAATTTGCCCATCAAAAGATATGTCATGAGTATTGTTGACCTCCAGCTAATTTGAAGCTGGATAGCTCATATCTACAACAACACTGACAATGGCTCTACCATCATCAACACAAATCATCCTGTATGTTTAGAGACAAAGGAATACAGCCACTTATCTTTTTCTATGAGCACCAAACGAAATGCAATTACAGACCAAATAAGAATCATACTTCTGATTAAGTGGTTTTAAAGAAATAAGAATATACTACAGGTAAGGCATTGCATTTGGAGAACCCTTGCATTTCTTTAAGCAATCCTGTGTAGCAATAATACTACAAAAGAACGTTGACGAGTACTTGAGAAATCCACACAATCAAGTGAAGCCCGAAAAAATTAAGTCATATATGTACTGTACCTGGTACAAGAAAAAGTAAGTTTTGTTTGTCTCCTCCAAACAGCATTAAAGAACAAGTATCACTAATTCTTTTACTATGAGCCAAAAATATCATAAGTTATGTCCTGATGGGACCTCTCTTTGGTCTAACGATTAAGCACATGCTACATCAGTTCTTCCTGTGGAACTAAAGTCATACTGGATCAACTCAAGACTCCAGTGAAATGTAATCAGAATAGAATGATTATAAAGTAATTCTCTATGGCTCAACTGAATAAATTCTGAGTCAGAACAAAACCTCGAAAAGAGAGGAAAATATAAGATAGAAGCTTACTGCTTGTCATAAAACTAAAGGACAAAATATCAAAATAAATTTTATATTATATAAGCTAAAGCAGATTTGTATAATGGAAGCAAAGAGTGTTTTCTTTAGTATACCAGTATGAATTGTGAGTTAAAACAAGACGCATAATGATGTAATGAAACCTTTTTAATTCACTAATCTGAAGACAGTACGATATTTTAGGAATGTTTAAATAAATATAATTGATATTCATTAAAGTGACAGAAAATTACTCATCTTAACATGCAGCACTATTTACATTATCAGAAAAATCTTTGAATATTAAGCAATGTAACTAGACAGCCCAAACCCACACTACATAATTTGATGATGATGAACAAATTGGTGCTCCACTACCTGCATATGCAGACTTGAGTAGTATATGGGGGGGGATAATAAAAAAAATCCCCTGTTCATCAAGGAAAAAAATAATCCACTTACTACAAATGAATGACAGCACATCTGGAGAGATATACTTGGGTATCTGGTAATTATTCTTGGTACCCAACAGGTCTACCAGCAAAGAACCCTACCATTCCAGTATGAAGTCCCTCACTTCTACAAATAAAGTAAGATGGCCCTTCTAAGACAAAAATCTCTAACAAAGTGGGGCAATGAGCACAGCCATCCCATCCTAGACTGGAAGAATCCACCATCCAATAAACTCTGGTGCCTAAGAATGGAAAAGTTCCTGTTTCAGTAATGAACAGAGCCTCTGGTTAAGGAAGTAGAGGCTTTATAGTTATTGATATACAGCATCATAACCTATCACTAACCTATCTATAAACATATCCATCCACACAATCAAAATGTCAAAGTCTCAGCAAGGCTAAATGAAGAAATAGGGTAAACACATCTAGACACCCTAAACAAGAGCTTTGAGCATTTCTCAAAAACCCATGCTTGAATTTGGTGCCAAGGAGTAGATTTCCTTGCATTACCCCTAAAGAGGCACATTCATGAGTTAAGGAAGTGGAGCTACATATTGCTCTAAGAAATTTCAAACTCTTGGATCAGAACTAACAGGGTGTTTTGTAGCACAAAAAGATTAATTTCTTGCACAATTCCAAAACAACCTGAAGGTCTTCCATCAGTTGCTCTAGTCAATCCTTCACAAACAGATGACTACATTAACAGTGAAGCATTCATGATTCTTTCCCATGACATCAAGCTGTCTGGTTTGAAAATCTTAAGGTCTCATGGAACTGGGAAAAGACTATAACCTAGGAAGATCAAAATTTCTTCTTGAAATGCATAAGTTATGTACCTTAACAAGGCCCTAAGTGATGGGAATACATATCCAGTGGATCTAAGGTCACTGCAAATAACACCACCTGTAATATTTAAGCAAATACCCAGATTACTCTAATCTAGAAATTCTGTAATACCGAATATCTGTTTTGAACATTTCTTTTGGTGAACTGATAGTATCTCCCTTCTTCAGAAATGTGGACTTTTGACAAATGAATTTTGGTAGCAAAAAAAATTTCTCTAAAACAAACCTGTATTGAAGTATACAAGATTCTCTCTTTCATCCTCATTTTGACAAGCTGCAAAGAATGCATGCAAGTCAGTTTTAAACCAATTGGTATATCAAAAGTTTTTTTATCATTATTATCTAAACACCATGATATACTTTTTGCTTGTCTGAAAAAGAAAAACATCTTCCTTCTAAGTAGCACCCTTGTAGATTATTTCTAAGGTTTCATAATCCTGTTATTTTTTTCTCTCTCTGAGTATCTCTGGTTCTTTTACCACTGCTATCTGACATGCAGAGCTGTTGCTGAATCCTCTTATTTTCTTTTTTCTCTGAGTACCTCTGGTTCTTTTACCTCTGCTATCAAACAAGGACAGTTGGACACACACAAAATTAAAACTTGGATTTAGGCAAGACAAATCCCTTAATAACCCTAAGATTACAAAACTAATAGCTCCTACAAGAAATTGCTTTTGTTACATATGATTCCTTAATACTTTGCGAATAAAGCGGTGATCCTAAATATCTTCACAAGCCTTGCTCCTGCAACATTTAAAATCTCAATTTGCTCTTTTCATCCAAATCAATTTCTCACACACCTTGCAGCGAAGCCTCACTTAAAACCCCCTCTTACTGGAGAGACACTGTCATTCTCTTGAAAGACCACAAAATCCCAAACTTATTGACTCAAAATTATCATGATACTCGTACTTGCAATTGTGATAATGATGTGAAGGCAGTCATATCAGGACCTTTATGGTACGCTACCAAACTGTGCAATCGGTGAAATGTATCAAGTGGCTAACAAATTCATGAAGACGTTCAACATGAAACCATGGGAAAAGAAGTCGAGACTCACAAGCTCATCTTTGAAGGATGTGTATACAGGTATAATCTTATGCAATAGGGTAGCAAGTCATTGTAGGGGAATTAGATGTCCCTGGACTCTGCCTGACACCTGGACTGAGGTTGGAGATAAAACATCTAAAAAATCAATTCCTACAAAACATGAATGCCTGTACTCTTTTGAACCACTCCACATAAACGAAAAAACACCCAGAACAATAAACAGGAACAGACTACAGAGTCCTTTTGAGGATGTCTGGGATTGTGAAAAAGATCAGAAACTTAAAAGTTTAGTACAGTAAGAGAACAGAAGCAAACAGAAGACCTAAAACAAAATATTATTAACTTCAAACAATACCGTCTATTACATCAGATGAACAAATCTATCGTGGATTTGAAACTCAATATTTGTCAAGTCTGTATTTAAATATATCAACAGGCTTTCACCTACCCTGAGTGGTATATCATTTCATGTATTAACTATAACTATCCCGCTGAAGGAAAAGTATTTTGCCTCATTTAATGAGGATTATTAATGCCTATTTAATTCTAAGTTACAGCATCAAATCACTTCTTAAATTTCTCTTTTCCAAGCTAAATAAGTTTAGGACATAGAGACAGCACTTATAGGATTTGTTTCTCAGTCAGGGAATCACTGTAGTAGTTTGTTCCTGTACTTTCTCTATTCTAAAGATGGGTATGTGCCAAAGAATACTGAGGAATAAGCTTAGCTTCTTAGACTTGTGTGTGAGTGTCCTACAAGAATCTGTTTGACTTTTTACTGGAGAATGTGGTTCATACTAATACCGAGAAAGAGACAATCACCAGTCTTATCATTCCATGGTATTTCTAAATGAAACATAACATTTCACTATCTTATAAGGCTGACAGGTTTCACGTGCATGTTTCTTCTTGAAAAACTTAGTCTGAAGGGAGGACCCCTTACACAAGAAATGCACTCACATAAGGGTTAAGGAATTTCTGCCTGGCAGTATTACAGTTACTAAAAGAAACGAACTCTCAGCTTTCATAAACGATTGTGTATGTTGCTGAATTTACCCTCTAGGAGTTTTCATTCTCAAAAATGCATACAACTCATTGTTAGTTAGCCTAGTTTTGACTTTATTATGCATCATTAGCTTTTGTATGTATCATTTGAAATGACAGAGCTAGACTTTCATGAAACTCCTAGCAAATCCGTCCAACTCTACCAAATGATCCAAATGAAAGACAACTTGAAGTGGCAGCCTTGTATCTATGTTTACATAATTATTTTATAACACATTCTTAGGCACTGGTACCTCCGTGTTACACTGTGAAGAACGTTTATATACCAATGAACAACAGAACAATGGCTGGTGATCCTAGAGCATCTACAGCGGGTTTACAAATTCAAAAAGCGTAAATGTTCAACTGTTGATGACTCTTGAAGGCAATAAGGATTCCTGACAAACACTGCAGTGCTATCCATTATACATACTGAGGGTAGCCTTTATTATATACTGAAGTTATAATTTAGATGCTGGATAACCAACAAGTGTTTTGCAATTTTTTGATGAAATTCTAAACATGTATGGCACTAGCAATGAGTAACTGAACAAGACCTCAGGACCAAGGATGTTTCTGCATTTTGATCCTAATACTTTCATCTAAACATTAATTTTTGTGAAATTTATTGACAGAACAAATGATCAGCTTTTCTTTTTACATATTCGTCATTTCCGTGTTAGCGAGATAGCATTAAGAACAGAAGCCTGAGCCCTAGAGGAAAAATGCTCACTCGGCCCCCTTCTCTCTTCCTTCTTTTGGAAAAGTGAAAAGAGGAGGGGAGGATTTCAAGTCACCTGCTATATCATCTATAAATAATAAAATCTTTAACAATGTCCATGAAAGAAAATTAATATTCTTAACAAAGTGATTTCATATTGAAATACTTATTCTCTAATGACAGTGTATTTAAAAAAACTCTACATAAACTATTCTGGAACATTTTTGGAAAAAATTATATTTTTTCTCAATTACAATTCATTTAATTAAGAAATAAGGTACAGTATACATATTTAGTACTACAGTGAAGTAAAATGAAACCCCTAGGTCCCTACATGGGAGGGAGAATCACCCAGCCTGAGACCTACTGGTGTTAGTAATAACAATAAAAGGATTCAGTACACTCAATGATTGTCTAATTCAGTCTTATCTAATTCAGTCTTATCCCCAACTGCCTAAGGTAACACTGTCAGCAATGATAATAACCTTAACTCTGGCTTCTTCATTCATCCCTGGCTTTTCAGTTGTATCTTCTGCTTGGATACTTACTGAAATATTAAAATCATACTTACGGAAAACTGTTTGATTAAGAGTGTGTTGCCCTGAACTGAAGGAAATACCACTTACACCTTAAACTGTGACATATATCATTTGCTGGTACATGATCAACTATGACAGACAACACCTAGGACAAGATTTCTGTGCTGCTGCTTTCAGTTGTGTGCTTAGTGTCACATTCATCAACTTCAGGACACACCCATGGCAAAACAATGGTAGATAAACAATTCTGTTTCTTAATTTTTCATAATTTTACATTTATACTTTTAATTTTACGAGAATATAATGCTTGTTTTTAAGTAGTAGCCAGGTTTTCTTATAGCTGCAGTTTAAGGGTTAAGGAGATTCAAAATATTTATTTCCTTTAGTTGTCCTGTTTTCCTATATACTCCAACCAAACTACTGTACTATATACATACATACATATATAGGGGTGTAAGAATACTTCCCCCGTATTCCCTGCGTGTCGTAGAAGGCGACTAAAAGGGGCGGGAGTGGGGGGCTGGAAACCCTCCCCTTCTTGTATTTAAATTTCTAAAAAGGGAAACAGAAGAAGGAGCCAGGCAGGGAGTG